>JAJOOO010005404.1:0-67182 GCA_029582685.1 Solanum piurae | reverse complement strand
TGCATGGTCTCCATACTTAGTACTTAATTGTGCTAACCCCTTTCTTTCGCTTTTTGACTAAAGTGTAGGGATTTGGAGATGGTGATATGTCATGGCTACTTGATAGGTTTTTAAGAGTTGAAGATGAAGACTTGGTGAGTCCTCATAGATTCGAGGGCAATAACCAACATGTTTTTTTATGTCTCTCTAGTATTTGCTTAAGTTTTGAGTGGGCTTAGTCCCAATGTTATATTCAAGTATTAGATGGTTTTGAGACATATTGTATAAAGTCTAAAAAGTCTTCCGCTTGCTATTTATTGAAAGTATCTTCATGTGTGAAGAAAGTTTTAATTCCTTATGGTTTTGGTGTCTATGCGATGAATGAATGCTAAGAGGCTTGTATTAGACCTCTTTGAGGTTGAGTACGCCGGTTACGACTAGGGGGTGCTCCCGGGTCGTGACACTAATTGATTAGAAATGGTTTTTTGGGTAGTTATTCTAAAAGTTGAACATAGGTTGCTAGGTGATAGGAAAATGTAGCATTGATACTCCCTTACATCCCCAACGTCTCCATGACATCCTGGGCGTAAGAATTTCGTAAAAATACAGTCAAATCGATACCAAAATGGGTGGGGGAAGTTTAAAAGTCTCTTGATGAAAAACTTGGATTCAGACACTATTTTGGGGGTAATTTTGCTAAAATGATTGCATATCTAGGTTCTAGGATGCTTAATAGACTCTGATCTTCTGAAATTCTATTGAAAATGAGGGTTTTTTGGACGAAGAGACGCCATGGTCACGCTTGGAATTCATCCCAGATGTAGGCAACTCTGGCGACCTTCATCGCGCTCTAGCGGCCTTCCTCATCCCGATGTGGCATAATTTAGGCCGTTGTGGCAAGACTTTGTGGGGTAGTAGCCCCTTGCCACTTAGAGCAGAAAATTTTCTCTTCCCTTTTGAACCCCGAAATTGCCTAATCATATTGTGTTCTAATGTGTTTATTTCATAACTTGCAGGTTTATCTAGATGGAGGGTCTTAACGAGGAAACCCTTCCCTTTGTCTGGTTCCCCGATGTTGCTAGTCGGCAAAGGCATCACGACTATAGAAACAACAAATTTTGTTACGAGCAGGATTTTTTCTTGCTTAAGCTAAAGGAGAAGGCTCCTACCTTCTATGCTCGTCTCATGGAGTTTGGGTGGGTTCCATTGACAGAGGCTCCCCCAGATGCACGTTCCACTTGGGTGAGGAAGTTCTATCCTATCCTCTCTACTGTCCGCTGGGATGACCCGCTCCCTATCATCCGTATTCGGGGAGTTAACATCCCCCTAAATGTCAGAACCATCAGAAAAGCACTAGAGGTGCCCGATGTCTCAAATGCGGAGTACGAGGCTAAGATAAGTGAGATGGATTTGGGCTAGCTGAGGAACACACTGGTGGAACCTGCACACCGGGATAGAGTTTATTGGCCTACTACAGAGGGCATCATTAGCGCAGACTGGTCACTGAATGCTAAGAGGTGGCTGCACTTGGTTAATCGGAGGATCTGCCTGCTGGGAAATCACACCGACGTGAAATTTCCTCGGGCCTTGGTGGGTGGGTGCACTATACATGGTGGACAAGTCAGGACAGCGGCAGGCAGGCGCCTGCGGAGGCGGAGAATGAGAAAGGAGACGATGGTACAGGTGACGACACTCTTCCCACCCAGTCCCAGCCCCCGCTTTCTAGTGCTCGTACGAAGGAAGACCAGGCGGCCATCTGTCGAAAGTTTTGGGGATCCACGGCTAGTACCTCGACTTCAGTTCCACCCGTCACTGCCCTTGAATTGGAGATGCTCCACCGCCAATTGCGATGGGAGAATAAGAAGAACATAGAGAGGGATCATCCGATTGCCCGAATGTGGAAGATGCTGAAGGTTATCTTTTTTCTGCATTGCCCCAGCAGGAGCTCCTCACACTTAGACCGAAGGATTTTGCGGCGTTTCCTTGGTTGAATGACGCTTGGGCTATCGAGACAGTGCCCGAGGATATGGGATCCGATAGCGACACTTCTCATTCCCTAGGTTACTGATATGATTTTTACCTCCTTGGGCATGTATTTGAAAAATACTTTATTTTATCTTTTCGTTTTTCCTAAATTTTTGTAAGCACATGGATGTTGGTTTCTAGCCATTCCCCCCCCCCCCCTTAATATTAAATGTTAAGGTTTAAAGCTCATTGTTCTATTGTTGAATACTGATTGAATCGTCGCGATCAGTTCGGATACAATTTAGGGTCTGTATTTCTGACTAGGAAAATAAGGAAGACAGGGCTGAGGTTCTGTCTCGCTTTGTACCTCTCTAGCGGGAGGAATCCCGCATTGGCTGCCTTGTCTTGACGGGAAAAATCCCGCCCCAGCGGCCTCAACGGAAACAGAACCCCTGCCAACAAATTTTCTGGGGTTCTTTACCTTTCTAAATTCCCCAAAGGTTCCCAGCTATAACACAAGAATTTTTAGAGTAATCCCCTTAGCTAGGATAATCGATGTCTACTCCGAGTCAATCTCAACGATACACAATCCAACTCATTCTCCTTAATTTAACACTACAACCCACAAATCCCCAGGCTATACCAAGACACTCACACGGTTATTACTCAAGGTCAAGACACACCTAATATTTCTTACGAATCACCTCGTAAATTATCAAGACCCTTGCATCGAACTTAGTCATGACCTTTTTTCACAAAAAGTTTCACGATAAGAAGGCAGTTACAACTTGCATAATTTCAACAATTCGGCCAGCACATCGCACATATCAAGGTTTAGACACACATTTATTGTGCACATAATCGTATCATCACATCCAAGCAACTATAACTTCCACATTCACAGTTATTTCAGATAACAAGAAGCACACATTCACAGTTTCCAAGATAAAATTCACAGACAAGTCCAATTTAATAGTTAGTTCGCTCCATGGATGACCATTTCTGGTCATCCATACAATTACGCAACCCCTAGGGCCAGATACCAATTGAAACCTTCCCAGTTCAAATTTACCTTGCTTGTCTTCCTTCAGTCGTGACCACAACGTTCGGTTCACTTTGTTGAGATACCAATTGGACTCAACGCATACCACAAGCGACACTCGTACGAAAGGAGAGAAAAAGGTGAAACTACTTCCTATAATGCTTCCTAGCTCCCTAAAGATTAGATTTGGACGTCAACACACCAATCCGCAGGAGTCTAGTCTACATTTTGCTCTTGTACTAGAAGACCGGTAACCTGGGCTATGATACCAATTTGTCACGACCCAACCCATCGGGCCGTGCGAATACCTACTCTAACACCTAAGTAGGAGAACCCTCATATCCCAATAGTTAAAACATAGGGAAAATTAAAGAAAACAAAGATAAATGAATGAACCGAATTTTATAAATAAGAGCTTTTACACGACTTAGGGTTAAGACATGTTAAGTAATTAACACCCCATTTATCTAGTTTAAATAGGTACAAGAGCTACTAAGAGTACAAGCCAGACATAATAATGAAAAGACACAGCTCCCACCATGCGGAAGGAAAAAATAGAAGCTGCTGGAGATTTTCTTCGTCTTTATAATGAAACATCACCGACCCTGCATCCAGACTATGCCAAAACGGCATACTAAGAGTGGTATCAGTACAAAACCACACGTACTGCTAGGCATCATCGGTCAACCCAAAAACCACCACATAATATAAGAATTCAACTAGCAATAATATGCAATAAAACCACTCACTTCTCCACCTTTACCCTTTTTCAAATACCTCAGAGTTACACTAGTACCCTTACCATCAACCACCATTTCAGTCCACCTACTTACTAGGTTCTTGATCACAGTCTAACCGTACTCATAGAAGAGTCCGCCACGCTTCTACCAACATTCCGACTAACCACACACGACATACCATTGCCTTATTTTCATCTTACCCAGTCCTTGCCACATGACACCTTTTATCAAGGCCTACCAACTACCAATCACATATTACTTTCTTTCACAATGGAAACTACCTAAGTATTTTCATTATGTACACTAGCCCCACTTATCACCCTTGCAACACATAGACAACCTTTTCTCTTAAACATTAACAACTCTTGAACCCTTGGCCCTTCCCCGTTCATCAAACAACGAGATACACAACGAGTTAAATCAACATAGTAGAACAAACATATTTGGTCATCATACTCATTTAACCCTTCAGGAGAAATACCACGACAATTATTACTTAATAACAACATACAACTTTACAAATTTAAGATATACATTTATGTCAAGTCATTGGTCCTCTCATGGAACCCACACCCAAATTGTTAGTGTACTGATACATGCTACCCTCTACAAGTTAGCATGTCGGATCGTGACACATGTTCCAATATTTATGCCGGTATGTGGCAACCTATTCCATGTTATGCCGAAACGTGGCAACCAATCCCAGTTAGTGTGTCGGAATGCAACACCCGATCCATTCAACAAGCCACAATCACAATCACAATGCATATTCTCACATTCATACAATCAAGTCATGATTCATGGCATACCTAATTTGATTATCCTCATATACGATTAGTGTGATCAATAATGCAATATTCACATACATACATACATTATAACGAAACAATTACTAACACACGCCACACTAATATAGAATCACAACCATCATAATGAAACATTCAACAACGTACATTACCAAAACAATAACTCGACCATACCTAGCCCTACTTCATCGTCTAAGGCTTCTTCCTATGATTTAAGTCATCTTCTACTCGGTGCACAAAGGCCTACGCATAATCCCTACTATTGAATAACTTTATACTACACAGTGAGCATAAATTTGTAACTTGTTTATTTAATAAACCCAGCCTACTTAGGCCTCAAGATGTTGCATGGAATTATGGCTTCGATTCTCATTTCCGAACTTCATGATGGTGGATTTGACTAAGAATTTGCAATCTATCGACCTCCTTATGCTAGAAATCTTCTTCTCCTTCCTTGCCAAGCTTAGAGCAGCTTTTTGAGGGTTTCTAGGGTGATTTACGTCTAAATTAGGTGTTTTTAGAATAAGGGTAAAATAAGGTTTCATGTTATTTATATTTTGACTCGCTTATCCCGCTCTGGCGGCTACTTACCCCGTTGTGGCGCTATCGCTCTTGAGAAATCTAGCTCGCCCTGGTGGGACAGTGGCCCCAACATTTTCCTGAAGTTTTGTTTTTCCTAACTAGATACGGTTCGGGTAGTTACAAGAAGGAAAAGAAATAGAAACAAATGATTATAATGAACCATAAAATTGAGAAATATTCAAATACAACTCACAAGACTATAGAACCCCATCAACCAGGGACATGCTCTTTAACTAACCACTGCTTTGGAAACGAACACGCGAAGAAGATAGAAAGATAACCTATGACACCAGAGAATTACATTATTTTTCCGCCTGTAATTGTGAACAAGAGAAAAAAAACAAAGGATTTCAATTCTCAAACTCTAGTCTAGAGTCTTTAAACTTGAAGAGTGTTGTTTGGTTGATTTGATGTTCCAGTTTAGGATTCAAGTAATTCTTTCAATCACCAACCATCCCCTTTCGGAAATTAAATAACTACCATTCGGAACTCCATAAATTACATACCCATTTGTTATTCACTTCCAAGTTCCTCCAGCTCTCTAAACTACACCTCCACACAACTTTCTCCAAATCCTCTTCCTTCTCAAATGGCTTCCCAAGAAACAAACCCAATTTCTTCACCTGCTCCTTTGGGTCCTTCAATATGTCTTCGTATTTCAAAAATAGTATCATCTCAGGCCTCCTCTAATAATCACATGTTGTGTAGTTTCTAAAGTGTTATTCACTTATTTAATAGAATTGTCTTTACTTTTTATTGTTGTAGTTGCTATAATTTCTTTGATTCTCATATCCAAAGCCTTTTTACAGGTTATTCATGGCTGAAATGACTCCTAGTAGGATGCATAATTCATGTACATGTGATAAAGAATTTTCAATTAAAATGGATGCATGCATATGTAATGTATCGATATTGTATAAATAGTGTATAACTGAATATATATCATGTATAATGATGTATCACAGATGTATATACTTCTATATAAAATGTTTACACAATATTAATACATTATAGGAGTTCATCTTCCTCAACGAAATAATTTTATATTTTTAATCCAAACCAACACAAACCTGCTCTAAATAGTTCCAAATTTTAGATATAAGCTTCTCTAGATATTTTCAAGCAGTTTGATATATTATTCACTCGAAAAGATTCACATTTGTGACATGTCAAATTTAATTCTCGACATAACCCAAATTTAATAATACAAATCTTGACAGTTGAGGAACTCAATCCTAATAAAGCATTTAGGAATCCTTCTGCTTGCTCCTCTACTTCTTCCTCTAAGGTCTCAAGTACATCCATAAATTTGAATGTCACGATCCAAATTATGGGATCGTGCAGGCACCTATTCTAATTTAATTAGATAGGTGAATTTTCACCAACTTTCCTCATTTAATAGAAAAAATATTCTAAATAAAAGTATTTGCATTGATAAGGTAAAATGAAATAAGAAAATTCCTTTCGAACTTTACAAAATATTCAACAACTCCTCGCGATCTGGTCTAGATA
This sequence comes from Solanum piurae, assembly GCA_029582685.1. Taxonomy (NCBI): domain Eukaryota; kingdom Viridiplantae; phylum Streptophyta; class Magnoliopsida; order Solanales; family Solanaceae; genus Solanum; species Solanum piurae. The sequence goes on along the minus strand of JAJOOO010005404.1, from coordinate 60,556 downwards.
GGTACAAGATCTTATAATAGAGTACATACATAATAAAAAATAAATACACAACAGAGAGATACAACTTTCACTTGAGAGGTGGTCTTCTCTAATTTTTCGATTAACTTTTCATCTCTTTTCCGATGGTTGGCGTTCCAAGCATGTAAGTTTTGTATGCCTTTTCGTTATCTGTGTAAAATATGTCTTTCCTTTTTTTTAACTTGAATTTCTTTCTTTTTTTGAAAAATGGACTTAGGATAGGCTATTTTAATTGATGCTGCTTTTGTAATTTTGTTTCGTACATTTGTCTATTTTCATATTTCTGAAATCCTTCCATGATATATATGGTATTGTATCCTTCTTCTCCCATCTCAGATGTAAGGAAACTTTATTTTTTTAGAATTAATTATTCTCTTTTCCATTGATGGTATCGACTAAAAATATTTAATGTGTGTTTTATTCTCTTGCTCGAGAGCTAAATTTGTAAAGAAATTTGCGAGCTTATTTCCTTCCCTAAACACATGTGGAATCCCAATTCGTAATTGTTGCATTATATGTCTGATTTGCTCGAATTTTTGTATGATTTTTCGGGGTAGTTTTCAAACATTTATAAGTATGTTCTTGAGAATCATCGAGTATGGCTCTATGTTAACATTAGGATAGTATCTCATGGTTTTATGAATTGATGTAGTCTCTTCCACTAGACTTGAAGTTTCTCCTATCTATCTTGCCTTCGTGTAGATTTGATCTTCAATGTTATTCCTTAAAAAAAAACCATAAGAGCTTAGTCATGGATTTCCTTGATTTGCTTCATCTGTGTTAATTTTTATTGTACATGTGATTGTTTCTTCCACTTAACCAAACAATGAATATAGTTTAAGCGTATAATTTCTCAAGAATTGTATCAGTGTTGGTTAGTTTGTTGGTTATAAAATTAACTAGAGATAGTTGAATCTTATCTGATTAATTCTCAATTGGACCTGATAAACTATCATTCCATATATATCATTTGATTAATTCTCAGTCTAATCATCTAATTAATTATGTATTGTCTCTGTTTAAGATAATAGTTGCAACACAAGGTAAATATTATTTTGGCACTTGTTCTCTGCAACTGTGTTCTTGTGCAAACCTGTGAATGGATTTTTTTTCTGTTTTGAGTTCTTGTAGTCTTTGAAAGTTGGATTTATGTCATAGAAGGTTCTCTTTTATAAAAAAAATTTTATTTGTTATTGTTTTTTATGGTGGTGGGTAGGGGTGGAAAAGTGTTACGGTGGTTGATTAAGTTGTAAGGATAGCTTTTCCTTTCGAGTAATATCTATTTAATATCATAATATATGCTAGTAAGGTCTAGTATGATGACCTGTCACATCATCACACCACTTAGGCGCCACGTTCCACAAGGTTGTCCATGTGGAAAGCTTAGATTTGAAGAACTATAGTCCTTAGTGGAATATTCTAGAAGTATATGGAGAGTTCCTTGGAAGACCTTAGAATCCCATGGATTTGCATGGAAGGTCCTCGGAATCTTCTAGTTGTGTAGAGTATTCTAGAAAGAGGACTTTTTGTAAATAAGTGGGGACCTATATAAACACTATTATTTATCTATTAGTCCTTAGTTTAATATTATAAATAGAAGGACATTCATTTGTAAAATTCATCAAAAAAATCTTCCAAGCAGATACAGACATTTCTCTGTTGTCCAATCGGTATATTTTATTTAAATAATTCTTGGTTGATGCCCCATACCAAGCATACTCAACTCTAGGGTTCCTCTAACCCTTGTTACATTCTCCAAATTATTTTGGAAAACTTCAGACCGAGCATTTTACATTGGATCGGTTCACATACACTGATGAATTGCAGTGAATGTAGTTAGATTTTCACTTAAAGTCACTGCAATTTCTTAATGTATGAGAACAAGTCCAATGAAAAAGGCGCGGTTTGAGGTTTTTCAGGAGAATTTGGAGAACGTACGTAATGAGAGATAGATGGAACACTAGAGTTTCCATTCTTGGTACAGGATATCAACCAAGAATGTGGAGAGAATTATGCATCGTGGCTTTGAAATGCCTAGTGTTGACACCCAATTTTGACCCTTCTTTCTGCTAATTCATTATTTTCAAGTTTCTAAATTAGTAATGTATCAAATTATATTTCTTGTCACTACTTTTTTTACTACTGTGATTATATTATTATTTTTATTATCATCTTCGTTGCACTTTTATGATATTAATAAAATTACGTATTTTACTATCGTGTTTAGACCTCTTTTTCTCAAATAATTAATTGTTGTCGCCTTATTTCAGGTTTCGTACTTATTAAATTAATTTTAAGTCGATATTTCATATATATGGTTTATATTAGCATAATGTTGTAATATTGATATTTTTATTATGTAAATTATTAGTTTTCTTCTCTCTCTCTCTCTATATATATATATATATAGTTTTAAAATGGATGTCCACATACATATATTTTGTGGTAACATATATATACACACTATACACTATGTGTAAGATGAATATACACACAACAAACAAAGTGTTGTAACCTAACCATCCATATGTTATACTTGGTTCCCAAGTGTATACATGGCAAGAAGATATCCATGTATCACACTTGGTGCCCAATTATATACAACTATATATACCCCTCTTCTTGTAACAAAAGAAAAGAAAAAAATACGAAAAGAGTAAGTGAAAGAAAAACATTAAATAATAGAAAAAAATTTCTACCACTACCACTTTGTGCCTCTCTCTTTCTCTCTTTTTCTTCTTGTCATTTTATGTTACTACACATGCTTTATTTTATAACACGGTATCAACACGATTCTCTTTATCTACGAGCATCTCCGGTGGTGTATTAGCCCAAACATAAATAGTATAGAGTATATTATATTTTGCTATATAAGTCTTCTTATACTTGATAGTCTAAATTTGATGCGTCTAATGTAATTATAGTTAGTATCATGGTTTTTTTGAAGGATAATTAGTATGTACTTAATTGATAACCTTGTTGGAAGAATTGAACTGAAAAAAATCGTTAGAAGACTAAAAATGCATAACATGAATTTTTAATTTGGTTGATACTTTGTTGTGGTTTTCACCTAATAATACATAATTGCTTTAAAATGAGATATAGTAAATTTAAGGAATGCATTTCAAAATAAAAAAGAATATATATTAAATATATTATGTTGACCTACATTGACCTTGATCAAGATCATTCATTATTTTACACTTGTTGATCTTTCACTAGCTAATCATTTACTTCTTCAATTATTATAATATGTTATATGTACTAACATGACTTATTTTATAGTAGCTTTAAAAAGGTAAGAAAAATAATATGTGAAGAAGTATTTTATTTTCCTTTGGAATCATCAAAAGGACTTTTCTATCATGAAAGATTCTTTGAAGTGGCATTGACATGTTATTTAGGTTGGCAATTAATAAATTTGTCAATGGTAAGCTAATGGTATATTTTTTCTTTATAGTAAGCTTCCTTCATAATAATAATTACATTAATACTAATTTGTATATATCTACAAAAAGAGTATGCTAATTTTTGAAATCCATAAAATATGTTGCATGTCATTGAGACATTTTTGACATGTAGACTTTATTAGATCCATTTATCAAGTGTTTATTTAATTCTTGGATTTTGAGGTATCATATTATTTATTGTGATTATTAGTGTTTACCTCTAGTTGCTTTATCTATGAATTACAATTGAAGAAATAAATTTTCTTAACTAGCAACAAATGAATTCAATGTTGAGAATTAATTTGTTGATCTTTCAATAAGTGAATTATTCATAAAACTTTTAAGTTGAAAATAGTATTTAGAGACACTTATGAGGATCAACTTTGCTTCGTTTAGCAAATGTAATATTTTGTATATGATCTTTTGAAATGTTACTTTGACTAAATTTTTTTGTACTATTAATAACAAAGTAACAATTTTGTAAAGTGTCACGCCCCGAGCCTATACCCTGGGCGTGGCCGGCACTCGAGAACGATTGTTGGCCCAAAGTGAACCCTTGGCCTGGCTTAGTTACTCAGCGGAAGACTTAAAAGCATAAATACAAGGATTCAATGCATCTACTCAACTTCTTAATAAAATACATAGAATGTTTAAAGGTAAAACATTCAACTTAGCGAAAATGGAAACTCAAGTCTTAACATATGAAATGAAAATGAAAAGACAACTAACTGTTAACCATATATGAAGCCTCAAAAATAAAGAGGGATGTCGGGACAAGACCCCTAATCATCTGAACAATGAAATACTGAAAGACAAATAACAAGAGTCCTCCAGAATGCAATGAGGCTCACCAACTGACTCTGAGTGCTCAACTGAATCAACGAGGCGCTGGCTGATGATCTTGGTTACCTTTTTCTGCATCATAATAAGATGCAGGCCAACTGGAATCAGTACATTGAATGTACAAGTATGCAAGTTGGAATGCTAAACATAACATAGGTTTGAAAATAATCTGAAGGGAACACTTACCTTGGCTTTACTCAACTCATGAATAACTTAACTCAATATAAAGCAATAAAACACATGCAATCTATAGAAAGCTTTATAAAATAGTAGAAAGCAACTTAGTTCGTTAAAGAAAATGCAATAACAAACTCAACTTTACTCATATATCAAAGTAATATAGTTTCTGTGGGAGATTCTCTAACCGACAACCACCACTATGAGCCTAAGTGGTGATACAACGTCTTGCCCACGCTGCCAGAACTGTCATATACTTTGTCTTCATATAAAACGCCTTAACTAAGTAGATCCACTAGTCTATGCTAAAAAACACTTAAGGAATCATCTAAAAAGTATGATCCTTTACTATGATGGCTACATGGTTTATGGAGACTTGAGTTATTATGAACTCGCATCCCCATATCGGTGTTCAATACTACTCCAAAAATTTACTTAGCTCATATGTTTTTAAAACAACTTATTTCTTTGGTTTGAGATAATTACTCAAAACTTAGCTTAAAGGCTTTCTTGGAATCTATGTTCCCTTTCTTGCTTAAATGTGAAAAACATTTTTAAACTCTTTGGGAATACATAGTCCCCATATACTTCTTTGAAGAAATGAACGTCAATCTTTACTCTTTACTCTTTACTCAACTTGAACTTTAAGTCTTAAAACAAAGTTAAAACGTTTGCGAAAAACTTTTGAAAACTTTATGAACTCATCTTGACTTGCTTCTTAACTTCTAGACTTGAATCTTAACTTTCTTTGAATCGAATTATGGATTCAAGGTTATGATTCATGTTTCTGGATGATCTCTAGGTGTTTAGAAGTCATTTGGAGTAGTTAGAATCAATAGGAAGTGTTAGAAAACTTTTGAAGGACTTTAACGGACTGATTGACGAAAAACTAATGAAAAACGATGATCCGGAAGCGTCCCTGGCACAACGCGCCAGCCCCACTAGACTGAGGCCCTAAACTGGCGCACTGCAGGTGCGCTGCCCCAGCCTCCCTGGCGCTATGGGGGCGCTATGCGCCTGGCCCTCCCCAGGTGCGTATCACTAGTTTTTCAACTCATTTTCTGATCCTAACTCATTTTAAATCGACTTCTTTTCTCAATAATTTCTTAGATTCAGATACTCAAAACATGCACACTAGAATCTAACTTGAAACAACTCTTAACATCGCTAAAATGTATGAAGAAACCCATCAATCACATGTAAGTTCAAGAAAGAAAACAATTCAAGAACATCAACTTCTAACTCTTTTAGGACAAAAATCACTGAATAAAACATGTTTGGCGCGTGGGTGAATGGACTCAACGCTATGTGATCTCACATACCTCGTAGGGATCACCCTTTGATGAAAACCACAAGTGATTTCCTTACGAAGCGACGAATCTTATTTTTCCTCTTCTCCTTCCTCTTGCGTTCTTCTAAATAGAACCCTAGCGTAAATATCCAATTGTTCAAACTGAACTAATTCAGTTTTGACCGTTAATTAATTCACTAAAACGAATTAAAATCATAGGGTATGGAAAAGACCAAAACACCCTTTTAAAATCCGGATTGGACATTTCCTAATTTGAACAACCCAACTTCAAATAGGCATAATTCACTCATACGAACTCGGAATCATGCAAACTCAGCGGCGTTGGAAATATTATTCCAAGATATTTCCTACGATATCTGGAATTACACCTAAATCATCCTGAGATAGGATTTATGGTCATTTGAAGTTGACCAAAAACTCAACTAAACATACTTAACAAATCTCCAGATTTTTATATTTTGTACAAAAATGGTTATTTTCAATTATTTAACTTCTTCCTAGTTATTTCAATTTGCGAGATGTGATAATATCTTCCCCTTGGAACATTCATCCTCAAATGAGATTACTCTTACTAGGCTAAGGGTGTAACATCTAACATTCACCTCAAACACCTAACAAGCAATGCAAATACAACATGCCAACTTATAAATTATAAACTACTAAGAAGAGAATTAGTACCTTGGTCTGAAATTCCTCCGGATTCGAAGAGATGTGGCTACCACTTCTTTATATCCTCCTCAGCTTCCCAAGTAGCTTCTTTACCAAATTGGTTCCTCCAAAGAACTTTGACTGATGCTACTTCCTTAGTCCTCAACTTGCAAACTTAGCGATCTAGAATCTGAACAGGAATCTACTCATAAGATAAGCTATCCTTGATCCCAATATCTTCAGTTTGTATGATCAGGAAAGTATCGCTCATGCACTTCTTCAACATAGAGATGTGAAACACCGAATGAACCGCGGCTAACTCTTGTGGTAGCTTCATCTCATAAGCTGCATTACCTACCCTTTTTGATATTCTATAAGGGCCAATATATCGGGGACTAAGTTTTCCCTTCTTACCAAATCTCATGACACATTTTATGGGTGAAACTTTCAAGTATACCCAATTATCTACTTCGAACTCTAACTCCCTTCTCCTAACATCAGTGTAGGATTTCTGACGACTCAGCGCCATTTTTAACCTTTCTTGAATCACTTTCACCTTCTACATAGCTTGATGAACTAAATCTGGTCTTATCAACCATGCTTCACCATCTTCAAACCATCCAATAAGAGATCTGCACCTTTTCCCATAAAGAGCTTCATAAGGAGTCATTTGGATGCTCTAGTGGTAACTATTGATGTAAGAAAACTCAATGAGAGGTAGGTGATCATACCAACTCCCTTTTAAATAAATCACACATGACCTCAACATATTCTCTAACATCTGTATAGTGCGCTCTACTTGACCATCTGTCTGAGGATGAATAGCAGTACTTAAGTTCACCTTTGTACCCAAGCCTTTCTGAAAAGATTTCCAGAACTGTGCAGTAAATTGTGCACCTCTATCTGAAATAATTGAAAAGGGTACTCCATGAAGTCTAACTACCTCTTGAATATACAACTTAGCATAATCCTCTGCTGAATGGGTAGTCTTTACCAGCAAAAAGTGGGCTCATTTGGTCATCTGATCCACAATCACCCAAATAGAATCATGTTGCCTGCGAGACCTTGGTAAACCTGTGATGAATTCCATATTAATCATCTCCCACTTCCATTCCGGAAGTTCTATATTTTGAGGTAAACCATCGGGCCTTTGGTGCTCTACTTTAACTTGTTGGTCATTTGGACACTAAGCAACAAATTTTGCAATGCCCTTCTTCATACTATTCCACCAATACACCTCTCTCAAGTCATGATACATCTTTATGGAACCCAGATGAATGGAATATCTGGATCTATGAGCTTCCTCCATGATCCTCTCTTGGAGTCCATCCACCATTGGTACACACAATCTACCTTCATATCTCAATACGCCATCTCCCCCTTATTCAAAAGCTAATACTTTTTGCTTATGAACATTTGCCTTTAATTCAAACAAAATTGGATCTTGGTCTTGCTTTTCTTTCACTTTTGACACTAATGATAATTCAGCCCCATTCATCACCACTACCCCTCCTTCTTTGGAATCCATTAGTAGGACTCCTAAGCATGCAAGTCTATGCACATATTTCGCTAGTTCTTTCTTATCTTTATCAAAATGAGTTGTACTAACCATAGACAACCTGCTCAAGGCATCAGCAACAACATTAGCCTTACCTGGGTGGTAAAGAATACTCATATCATAATCCTTGAGTAACTCTAACCACCTTTGTTGTCTGAGATTAAGCTCTTTCTGAGTAAATACATACTGAAGACTTGTGATCAGTGAATACATCTACATGAACACCATACAAATAATGACGCCATATCTTCAAATCAAATACTACAGAAGCCAACTTTAAGTCATGGGTTGGGTAGTTATTCTCATGAACTTTCAACTGTCTGGAGGCATAAGCTATAACCTTGCCATTCTGCATTAATACACAACCCAAACCAACTCTAGATGCATCACAATACACCATAAAACCTTGAGTACCTTCTGGTAAGGTCAAAACTGGGGCAGTAGTCAATCGCTTTTTCAATTCCGGAAAGCTTTTCTCACAAGCTTCAGACCATTGAAACTTCACTATTTTCTGAGTTAACTTGGACAAAGGGGATGAAATAGATGAGAACCCCTCTACGAACCTTCTATAATAGCCAGCCAAACCCAAGAAACTCCTAATATTAGTTGGAGATGTGGGTCTAGGACAATTTTGCACTGCCTCAATTTTCTGAGTATCTACTTTAATTCCCTCCCCAGACAGAATGTGGCCTAAGAATGTCACAGACTCAAGCCAAAACTCACATTTCAAGAACTTAGCATACAACTCTCTATCTTTTAGAGTCTGTATAACTGTTCTGAGATGACTAGCATGACGTTCTTTATTCCTTGAATAGATTAGTATATCATCAATGAAGACGATGACAAACATATCCAGATAAGGTTTGAATACTCTATTCATAAGGTCTATGAATGTTGCAGGTTCATTGGTCAAACCAAACGACATAACTAGGAACTCATAATGACCATAACGGGTTTTGAATGTTGTCTTTGAAATGTCACATTCCCTTACTTTCAACTGATGGTAGCCTGATCTGAGATCTATCTTAGAGAAACAAGTAGCACCCTGAAGCTAATCGAAAAGATCATCAATTCTTGGAAGAGGATACTTGTTCTTGATGGTAACCTTGTTCAACTGATGGTAATGTATACACATCCTAAGGGAACCATCTTTATTTCTCACAAATAAGACCAGAACGCCCTAAGGTGAGACACTTGGTCGAATAAAGACCTTATCTAGGAGATCTTTTAACTGCAATTTAAGCTATTTTAACTCTGTTGGTGCCATTCTAAATGGTGGAATAGAGATAGGACGAGTATCTGGAAGAACATCTATATTGAAGTTTATCTCTTTCTCAAGATGGACTCCGGGTAGATCATCTGGAACGACTTCTGGAAACTCTTTTACTACTGAAACTGACTGAATATGAGGTATCTCAACACTTGAGTCATTAACTCGAACTATGTGATAGACACATCGCTTGGAAACTAACTTTATTTCCTTAAGGTACGAAATGAAATGACCCTTAGGCACTACTGAACTACTTTTCCACTCTAAGACTGGCTCATTAGGAATTTGGAACTTGACAACTCGAGTTCTACAATCTATTGACGCATAACAGGTATGAAGCCAGTCCATGCCTAGAAAGATATCAAAATCTACCATGTCTAACTTAATTAAATCAGTCATGGTATCTTTGTGATTTATGGAAGTGACACAATCACGATATACTCACTCAGCTAGAATAGACTCCCCAACAGGTGTAGAAACACAAAAGGGTTCACATAGTTTCTCAGGAAAAACATCAAAAATATTTGCAACATAAGGGTTTATAAAAGATAAACTTGCTCCTGGGTCTAGCAAAGCATAAACATCAATAGTAAAGACTTTGATCATACCAATTACAACATCTGGAGAGTTCTCTTGCTCTTGGCGACTAGTGATCGCATAAAGGTGGTTTGCTCCTCTGCCAGTACCGGAAGTAGCTCCTCTAGGTGCAGGGCAACTGATGAAGATTGGGCTCTATTCCCTTGATTTCCACTACCTTGCCTGTTCTTAGGGCACTCTTTCATGAAGTGACCCTTTTGTCCACACTTGAAATAACCTGACTGGCCATCACGACACTTACCTGAGTGGATTCTGCCACACCTAGCACATGCAGGAGCCCAGTTACCTCCTTATGCCACACTACTTTTAGACTGTGCGGTCTAGTTCTGAAGTGTTGGGAATTCTAGCTATTATACTCATATTTGTTTTTGGGTGCAGGTGCACTAGCAGATAATGGAGCAGGTCCCTTTTGCTTTTGCTGAAAGGACGAACCGTTAATATTACTTTTCTGCTACCCGGACTCATTCTCTATCTTAGCTTTCTTATTTTTGAATTCCTCCCTATCTCTCAGCTTTTCTTCCTCAACCTGCTGCACATAAACCATCAACCTTGATATATCCATGTCCCCAATTAGCATCCCTGCCCTACCCTCATTTCTTGATAGACGGGACAACCCAGCAACAAACATACTCATTCTACTCCTCATATACGCAACCATCTCTAGAGCATAATGGGATAATTGGCTGAACTTCAACCCATGCTTATGAACACTTAGCGACTTATGCTTAAGGGTAAGAAATTATTGTACCTTAGCCTCTTTCAGTTCTCAAGGGAAGAAACGCCCCAAGAAGGCCTCCTCAAAATAATCTCAACTTGCAGGTGGTGCATCCTCGGCTCTACTCTCTTTCCACTGGTCAAACCAAGTCCTAGCAACATTTTTCAGTTGATATACAACTAATTCAACTCGCTCGGTATCGGTAACATGCATAACCTCAAATACCTTCTTCAGTTCCTCAACAAAACTCTCCGGATCCTTAGTAGTTCTGGAACCTGTGGAACTTGGAGGATTTATCCTCAAGAACTCTCGGATACTCAAAGTATCAGTCACTTCCTGTCTAGCTCCTCTTTGTTGCCCAACCTGATTAGTCACAGCTTCACTTAACATCCTTATTGCTTCTCTAAACTCAGCATTAGTGACTTCTCCTTGGGGTTGCACTTCAGGTGCATTGGGTACCCCTTTCTCCTTAATATTACATCTAGCAGGACGACCACTGACAGCTCTTCATGGAGGCATGATTATTTGAAAACACGTGCAAGCACGAATTAGAAGAAAACTTTTTAGAGATCAAACTCTAACGCACGAAATGAGTATGAAAGAAGTGAGAATTTTTCCTAAGTATCGCAGCCTCCTAATTATAGATATGGCGCGCTTCACACCGATAACTAGGACTCTACAGACATGCCTTCATAGACTCCCTAGGACTCTTAAACTCTGTGCTCTGATACCAAGTTTATCATGCCCTGAGCCAATACCTTGTAGGTGGTCGGCACTCGAGAACCATTGTTGGCCCCAAGTGAACCTTTGGCCTGACTTACTTACTCAGCGGAAAACTTAAAAGCATAAATACAAGGATTCAATGCATCTCTACTCAACTGCTTAATAAAATACTTAGAACATTTAATGGTCAAACATTCAACTTGGCCAAAATGGCAACTCAAGTCTTAACATATGAAATAATAATAAAAAGACAACTGAATGTTAACTGTATATGAAGCCTCTAAAATAGAGATGTAAGATGTCAATGATTGAGGTAAGATGGTGGATTCAAGTTTCACCACACCAAAAGGGTAAGACATCGATTAAAGTCTCGATGCACCATGATGATAAGATTTTGGGTTCAAGTCCCTTCATAATTTGGCCTAACACACCTTTGTATGGATAAGACATTGGGTTAAAGTGCCAATGTATTATATTGATATATAATGATGATTGAACAAATCGATATGCTCTTTCTAAAAATTGTGAAGTATGTCGCACTAAATATGCTCCATAAATTTAAGTGAATGTGATAGCAATACAATAACAGTCTGAAAGATGACAAGATTATTTTATGATTGGACATATGAATATGGACATGAATGGAGAAAATAGTAATAGTCATCATTATGATAATTATAAAAGAAAGAACATTATGAGTTCTCAAAATGGCTTTTTAAAGAGTGAAGGTGATTTTTTCATAAAAATGATATGAATGGTCATTAGAAATATGTTTTTTATGATACCTAATAATTTGATAAGTTTATATATCCTCCATCAAAGAAAAGGATGAAAACGTGATGATACACTTGACTTTCAAAAGTGATGTCGAGGGATGTCATTTGAATATGATATATTTCAAAACATGACAATGAACTTCTAATGAAAGGAATAATTATGAAGCACGTATATATGATTATGGTCAATTCCTTGAACAGAATGTGACTTGTGGTAAGTATCATGAAAAGTGTCCATTCTTGAAAATGAAAGTGTCAAGAGATGATGAAAATTATAAATGACATACTCATGTATGATTTAATAAATACCACAACTCACCCTATGGGGGTTGGAGAGAAATAAAGAAATTTATTTTGGTATAAATGATCATTGATTAAGTACTTTTAGTACACACAACTATTATGGTATATTTTAGTATGAACTACTTAAAGGGCAAAAGAATGAAATAATTTCTTGACATAAAATTGTCATTGGTTATGTATCTCTGTGCATCAAAAAAATCCAGATATTAAATAAAAGGGAGGAGATACTAATGAAAAAAGTAAATCAACAAACAAGTTTTGCATGAAATGATTTTGTCACACCCCGAGCCTATACCCTGGGAAGGACTGGCACTCGAGAACCATTGTTGGCCCCAAGCGAACCCTTGGTCTGGCTTACTTACTCAGCGGAAGACTTAAACATAAGAAATAGTCTAAAAAAGAACTTATAAATTAAACGTAGAATGTCTTTAAGGAAAATATTCAAACATGCCAAAATGGCTTCTCAAGTCTCATAGCAAAACATATGAAATACAAGACTAAATAACTATAACTACTCGTCTATGAAGCCTTTAAAAAAAAGAGTGATGTCGGGACAAGACCCTTGATCATCCTTACAACTGAAATACTAGAAGGCAATGTAAAAGGGGTCCTCCAGAAAGCAAAGAGGCTCACCAACTGACATTGGGCTCAACTGGATCAACGATGCGCTGGATGTTGATCCTGGTTACCTGTGTCTGCATTGGGCACCTCTAGGTACAGAGCAACTGATGAAGATTGAGCCATATTTCCATGATTTCCATTACCTTGGCGGTTCTTAGGGCACTCTTTCATGAAGTGACCCTCTTGTCCACACTTGAAACAACCAGTGGAGCCACCGCGACACTTACTTGGGTGAGTCCTCCACACTTAGCACATGCAGGAGCCCAGTTACCTCCTTGTACCACACTACCCTGAGATTGTACAGGTCTAGCTCTGAAGTTCTGCGAATTATGACCATTATACTCACCTTTGTTTCTGGGTGCAGGCGCACTAGCAGATGATAGAGCAGGTCCCTTTTTCTTTTGTTGAAAGGACGAACGGTTCACATTGTTTCTCTAATGTCCAGACTCATTCACCGTCTTCACTTTCTTGTTTCTAAACTCTTCTCTATCCCTCAACTTGCTGCACATAGACCATCAACCTTGCTATATCCATGTCCCCAATTTGCATGGTTGTCTTGCCCTATTTGTTTGACAAACGGGACAACCCAGCAACATAAAGACTCATCCTTCTTCTCATATCCGTAACCATCTCCGGAGAATATCAGGAAAGTTGGGTGAACTTCAAGATGTACTCATGAACACTCAGTGAATCCTGCTTAAGGGTAAAATATCTTGTACCTTGGCCTTTCTCAGTTCTCGGGGAAAGAAATGCTCCAAGAAAGACTCCACAAAATAAGCCCAACTCGCAGGTGGTGCTCCCTCTGCTCTACCCTTCTTCCACTGGTCAAACCAAGTCCTAGCAACATTCTTCAGTTGATATGCAACTAGTTCTACTTGCTCAGCATCAACAACATGCATAATTCAAATACCTTTTGCAGTTCCTCAATAAAGTTCTATGGATACTCAGTAGTGCTTGAACAAGTGAAACTTGGAGGATTCATCCTCAAGAACTGCCGGATCCTCGAAATATCAGCCACTTCATGTCTAGCTCTTTTTTGTTGCCCAACCTGGTTAGTCACAGCTTGGCTCAACATCCGAATCACTTCTCTGAACTCAGCATTCGTGACTTCTCCTTGGGGTTGCACTTCAGGTGCATTAGGTACCCCTTGCTTCTTAACATTACGCCTAGCAGGACGACCTCTGACAACTCTTCGTGGAGGCATGATTAGCTGAAAAACACGCGCAAGCATGAATTAGAAAGAGACTTTATAGCTATGAACTCTATCGCACGACATGAGTATGAAAGAAGTTAGGTAATTTCCTAAGTGTTGCAACCTTCTAATTATAGATGTGGCATGCTTCACACCGATAACTAGGACTCTACTGACACAGCTTCATAAACTCCCTAGGACTCTTGAACTTTATGCTCTGATACCAAGTTTTTCCTGCCCCGAGCCTAAACCCTGGGAGGGACTGGCACTCGAGAACTATTGTTGACCCCAAGCGAACCCTTGGTCTGGCTTACTTACTCAATGGAAGACTTAAACATAAGAAATAGTCTAAAAAAGAACTTATGAATTAAACTTAGAATTTCTTTAAGGAAAATATTCAAACATGCCAAAATGGATACTCAAGTCTCACAGTAAAACATCTGAAATACAAGACTAAAGAACTATAACTACTCGTCTATGAAGCCTCTAAAAACAAAGAGGGATGTCGGGACAAGACCCCTGATCATCCTAACAAATGAAATACTAGAAAGTAATGTAAAAAGGGTCCTCCAAAAAGCAAGGAGGCTCACCAACTGACTCTGGGCTCAACTAGATCAACGACGCGCTGAATGTTGATCCTGGTTACCTATGTCTGCATCATTAAAAGATACAAGCCAAATGGCATCAATACATTGAATGTACGAGTATGTGAGGGGAGTACTGAACATAACATAAGCTTGAAAGGAATCTGAAAGAAACACTTACCTTGTCTTCACTTAACTCATGAATAACTTAGTCAAATGCAAAGTAAAAAACAATAATGGTGCAGTTATACAAAGCATTTAAAACAGTAGGTAGCAATTCCATTTGTTAAGGAAATGCAATAACAACTCAATTTACTCATATAATAAAGTAATATAATTACTGTGGCATTTTCTCTAACCGCCAACCACCAATATAAGCTTGAATGGTTATACATCGACTTGCCCACGCTGCCAGAATTGTCCTATATTTTACCGTCATATAGAACGCCTTACCTAAGTGGATCCATTAGTCTATGCTTAAAAGCACTAAGGAATCATCTAAAAAGTAATTAACACCCCCCAGTTATCTAGTCTAAACATGTAAAAGAGTTACTAAGAGTACAAGCCAGACATAATAATAAAAAGACACAGCTCCCACCATACGAAAGGAAAAACTAGAAACTGCTAGAGATTTTCTTTGTCTTCACCTAAATAAACAACACCGACCCTGCATCCGAACTATGCCAAAATGGCATAGAAAGAGTGGTATCAGTACAAAACTACACTATAACAACCCAGAAAACTAGTAGGTGGGACTAGAGCCTTACGAGTGTGTTGTTGAGTTTGATGTGGGGTTTTAGGTTGTATATTGACTTCCCGAGCTTAGGTTGAGGGTTTTAGGGGTTAAATGTCAAGGTATGACCTCCCCAAGGACCAACCAAGGGTCCTTGAGGAGGACCCTAAAGCCGAACCCCCAAGACCCCTAAACCTATCAAAACTGCCCAAAAGAGGGCCACCTACGGATGGAACCTACGGCCAGTAGGTGGACCCACACCCCGTAGATGGGAGTCATGGTTCAGGCCCTTAAAGTAGGCTGTAGACCACCCACCTACGGACCTGCAGGAAGGGGTGTAGACCAACCTACAGTCCGTAGGTAATAAATTTTTAATTAGTTTTAAGTAGGGGTTGTTTAATATAGTATTTATACATATATATATATATATATATATATAAAAAAAATATTTAAAGTCTTTAAACACCCTATTAACTCATTATATTTCAAGACCCCAAATCATAACCACCTACCTCTCCAAAAATTCTCTCTCTAAAACTCTATTGAAGAGCAAGAACAAGGTCAAGATAGGGGTTCAAGGAGAAGCCTTTATTCTTAAATTTCTTGTGGAAGTCATCCTAAGATATGGAAGTTTTCATCCTTGGGTATCTATCACCCAAGGAGTCCCTTCAAACGTTTTTATCTCAAATCTAGAATTCTCAAAAAGCTAGGGTTTCAACTCAACCCCATGGATTCCTTTCAAAGTTGATTTTAAAGGTTGAATTATGTTTGGTTATGAATGTATTACTGATTTAATATGATTTTAACTTAAATTCTTCAATAATCCATGAGTTCCCCAATCCTAGATATGGTTCTTCTTTAATTTACATTATGAATGTTGTTGCAAGTTGGTCCAATTGATTGGATGTTAGTAGATTATGATGATATTTCATGATTTTAGTATGATTCTACATGTATACTATGATGAAATTGATATAGTCTAGGGTTATATCATGAAAGAGGCAAATTAAGGGTTTAGATGTGACCTTCTAAGAATGATGAACTTCTTGATGAATTGCCTTAGATTAGATCACCTAGACATGAATTGTTTATGAGTAAATCTTGGGGACATGAACTAATTGATTAGGGCTTATATGATGGGTCATGGTTGTGTAAGATTCAGATTTAGTTTATACGTTTCCTATATGACTATAATTGATCAAGAATGAGGCATGTGGTTAGGTTACCTTAAGAATTAGGTATATATGATGGTCATGTGAGACATTGCTTGAGAGTAAGGCTTGTAGTATGAAGATGACTCCTAAGGCTTTAAGGGAAAGAGTTAATATGATTAAGTTAAGAATGTTAAGGCTGAGAGAAGGAAGCCATTATATAGGTTAAATGGTATATGGCATTGTTGTGAGAGGACTTCATCTACATGACCTGTAATATGAGTATATGAGTCTATGCATGGAATGAATGTTGTACTTGAGTTATGACTATATCTATGTCTCATGTGGTGAATTCTAGATATGTTGACATAACATGGTCCTTTAATGCAAGATATGAGGGGTATGTATGATTATGATATTATGTGCATATCTTATGAATACTTTGCGGGTGAAGTTTCTATGATGATAATATTGTTGTTGTGTCATTGAAAGGACCATCACACACACACCCCATGCATGAATATGACTATGGTGTGACTAAGGTCTTAATTGTGGTTCATGGCCCTTGGAGGGCAAAGTCATGAGGGTTTGTACATCTTTATGAGAATTGTGTATAATCTTATGATTCACTTAGAAGGTGAAGATCTTATGACTATTGTGTAATTGTGGTATTGTTGAAAGGTTATTCTCTACATACCCTTGCACTTTTTTATGCATGAACTACTATGATTATGATGAACTTGTTGTGTTGAATGAAAGGTTATTCTCATGATCACACTATGAATATGATGTGAAAAGTTTACTCACATGTTGACGATTCTAAGGTTGAAAGGCCATTCTCACCTAATGAATCTATGAGTTAGGTCATGATGTTGTATTGGATTGTGTGTTAAGACACCCTTCCATAAACATGAACTTAAGTAAAGAATTAATATGACTTTTAAAGGTAATTATACTTAGCACCGAGTGGATATGAAAATGAGATGGAAGCTTCCATGTTAGAAATTTCGGCTTCCCAATTTAAGTTATCTCATGAGATGGAAACCTTTTACGCTAGTAGTCCGGGTTTCTAGTAGCAATCTCCCTATCCCATAACTATGTGCCCACATAGGTATTTAGCTAGTGGATCCACCTAAAAGATAAAATGTCTGTTTTACCTTAGGCAATTAGGACACCTCTTTTTGGTATGGGGGTAGAACACCGGATTCCATGTAGCTCACATGGTCTATGTCGATTAAGGCTAATTTCCTATATGATAAGAATATGAATTATGTGAAGTACATGAGTATGTACTATGGTTTTTCAAGAGATTCTACTTAGTATGAATGGGGGTATGGGACTTCATTCATACATTGCACAAGTATGCTTTGAAAGTGGGCATGGTATGTCTCTTTTATGATATGATGATTATGAGTTAAATGTATTCTTTATATGAATTATGACTATGAACTATACTTATGAATTTCTAATGAGCTTTACTTAGTGTGAGTGGGGGTATGGGACTTCACTTATACATTACATAAGTAGAATTGCAAAAGGGTTATGGTTTGGTTTCCTTATGTTATGAAGATATATGAATTTATGTATGCATGATATGGATTTTCTATGAGTGTTGGATATGGATAAGGTCAAGGTATGTTATGCATGATTATGGTGGCCTACAAGTGATACTTAGTGTAGATAGCATTATGAGATCATATCTATGCATTGCACAAGTATAGCTTAGGGTTGTTTATGTGGTAGTTCTATTATAATGAGATGATCTTGGTATTTGACTATTTGTATGAACAATGTCTTGTGAAGATTGGGATATGTATTATGCTTATGTTGGAGACTATGATTGTTATTATGACGATCTCCTTTATGCTATGATGAATTGTACATGAGTTGTTTTATGAGCTACATTCTCCAACTATTTCAAATATGATGTTCAAAAGGGGAATATAATATGGTTTCAAATAAAATGTCCCTTTTATGCATGTTTTAAGGATTTTTATGCATGGCTTCCATACTTTGTACTTTTTATGCTAACCCCGTATTTCTACATTTTCTTTAAGTGTAGGGTTTGAAGATATTGGATTCCATCCTCGTGGCTAGGACCCTAGTATATCAAGAAGAAGAAGATTTGTGAGTCCTCATAGTATTTGAGGGCTTGACCATATGTCCTTTATGTCTTTATTTTATGTTTTAGACTTTTTGTAAGGGATGTGTCCCTAAGATTGTATTCAAGAGTTTTAATCCAAGTGTTATAGATGATTTGAGACATTGTGTTATAGACTGTCTCTCATTTTATAAAAGACTTAGATTGTAAAGAAAAGTTTTAAATTCCATACTATTTTCCTATGTTCTTATGTCTATGATTATGCTAAGGGCTTGTATGAGACTTCTTCAGGGTCGAGTACGCCGTGTTACGCCTAGGGGGTACCCCTGGGTCGTGACAAACTTGGTATCAGAGCATAAGTTTTTAGGATGGTTTTAGGATGTCTCAAACCACCTCTAGTAGATCTTGTTCATAAATGTGAAGCGTGCCACATTTATGAATAGGAGGCTATCGGATGTTAGGAAAACTTCACTTCTTCATTCTCTAAGTCGTGCCCTAGAGTTTAGTTTTATTAGGAAGACAATGTGGAGCAAGAGGTTCCTCTCTAAGCTCATATTATCCCTATAGGGGAGTATGTGTCTAATGAGAATATTAGGTATAATTTTCTATTGTTGACTCAAGTTGGGATAAAGATTCTGGAATTCTATGGATCAAAGATAGAGGAAGATTCTCTAGAGTTTATAGATGAGATCTCTGGGGTGTTGAACATTGTAGGAATAACTCCGATAGTGAAGGCAGAATGGGCTGCTTACCAATTGAAGGATGTTTCTCTAATGTGGTTTATTCAATGGAATGGAGCGAGGCCGATAGAAGCAGGCCCCATGGAATGGAAAAGATTTAAGAATGGGTTCATTGATAGGTTTTGCCCTTTAGAGATGAGAGAGGCTAATATACTTGAGTTTATTAACCTTTGCCAAGGTAGGATGACTGTTAAGAAGTATGCTCGGGTGTTCGCTAGGTTGTCAAGATATGCTCCATCCATAGTGGCCAACCCTAAGATGAAGATGAGTAATTTTGTGTCGGGTGTATCCGACTTGATAGCAAAAGAATGTAGAATGGTTATGCTTAAGAATGATATGAATATTGATTGTCTTGTGATCCATGCTCAATGTCTTGAAAGGAAGAAACTTGAAGAGAGGTCTAGAGGAACAAAGATGTATAGGTTTGGTGATGATAACTCCTCTCAAGAAAGATTTTTAGGGCCAAGCTCTTCCAAGGTTTCCCCAAAGTTGTCCAAAAGAGGGTGTCTAACCCTAAGCCTATAAGAGGAAGCAATATTGAATCGGTGTTACTTAAACCTACTTGCAAAATATGTGAAAGGAAGCATTATGGTAGGTGTTTAGCCGGTGTGGAAGGTTGTTATGGTTGTGGAGGAAGTGGCCACAAAATAAGAGATTGTCGGATACTTAAGGCTAGGGGAAGAGAGAGGAAGAAAATTAGGTCTGATGCTCTTCAAACTAGAGGTGAACAAGAGTGTCCTCCTAATGTTGCTCCAGGTATGTGTTTCATGCTTACTTCTATTCTGGTAGTACTTGTCTTTTTTGACTTGCTAAATTAGACATGATGAACTTTTATGTTGTCCTTAGTGTACATGGGTTTAAATATGATTATATGTGTTTGTTGGTAAACCCAACTGAGCCATAATGAGTTTTATGATGTGTTGGAGGATTTGATGAATAGTGGTGTTCAATTGATTCCTAGAGAAGTTGAGTGTTCTAGATGTCCATGATTTGGTTTGGCTTGAAATTCTCACCTTAAGAAGTGTAGTGAGTTTGAGGAGTTTAGTCCCGGTAAGGTTATAATAAGTTTTGGTGATGCTTTGGGTTTGTTGGGAAGGAGTAGTATTTGAGGTCTTAGTAAGGGGCTTACTCCCAAGGGGGAGATCATGTGCTTAGATAGAAAAATTGATTGATAGTCCTGATATCCTCATCCCTTTCTTCTATTCCTATTCTAGCTTGAGACCAAAAGTTCCTTTTGGGGCTTGTATTATGTTTTGGAGTCATGTGTGTTTTAGAAAATTTCCATGATCTCCTTATGTTAGGCATGTTTTTGAAAGATTATTGTTTTGTATAATGAGTTTTTCATGATCTATATGTTCCTTATGATGATTATGCAGTTTAGTATGATAATGGCATATTTGTCTTCATGAGATAATTTCACGAACATGTTTTGTTATGATTTGATGAAATGGAATATTGGCTCCTTAATGTTGTGTTGAGCTTAATTTTAGTTGGAGAAGGTAGTTCCTTCTATGAACATGAGATATGTTGCATTTCATGCATATTGGGTTGGTAGATGTAGTTCCTACTTTCTTGTATTGCATTGATCATGTCTTGAGATAGAGTAATGTTTCCTCCTTTTTTATGTACATTTTGATGTTTCATGCATGATGGGTTGCTAATCTTGAGTCATTAGTTCCATAAAATTGTTAAAGGTGTCATTCGAGGATGAATGTTCCTAAGGGGGAGATAATGTAACAACCCGGAAAACTAGTAAGTGGAACTAGAGCCTTACGAGTGTGTTGTTGAGTTTGATGTGGGGTTTTAGATTGTATATTGACTTCCCGAGCTTAGCTTGAGGGGTTTAGGGGTTAAACATCAAGGTACGACCCCCCCAAGGACCAACCAAGGGTCTTTAAGGATGACCCTAAAGACTAACCCCCAAGATCCCTAAACCTGCCAAAACTGCCCAAAAGAGGGCCACCTACGGATGGAACCTACCGCCAGTAGGTGGACCCACGCCCCGTAGATGGGATTCGTGAGTCAGGCCCTCAAAGTAGGCTGAAGACTACCCACCTATGGACCTGTAGGATGAGGCGTAGACCCACCTACGGTCAGTAGGTCATGGGTGTAGGTGGTGCCTGCAACTTCTTGCCCAATCTCGGCAATGACTTAGATAATTTAGGAAATTCGTTTTTAATTAATTTTAAGTAGGGATTGTGTAATATAGTATTTATACATATATATAAAGTATTTTAAGTCATTAAACACCCTATTAACGAGCAGCCTTCCTTCTTCAATTTCTTGTGGAAATCATCCTAAGGTATGGAAGTTTTCATCCTTGGGTAGCTATCACCCAAGGAGTCCCTTCAAAAGTTTTTATCTCAAATCTAGAAATCTCAAAAATCTAGGGTTTCAACTCAACCCTATGGATTCCATTCAAAGTTGCTTTTAAAGGTTGAATTATGTTTGTTTATGAATGTATTACTGATTTTAACTTGAATTCTTCAAGACTCCATAAATTCCCCAATCCTAGCTATGGTTCTTCATCACATTATGAATGGTGTTGCAAGTTGGTCCAATTGATTGGATGTTAGTAGATTATGATGAGATTGCATGATTTTAGTATGATTCTACATGTATACTTGATTAACCTAAGATCCTATGATGAAATTGATATAGTCTAGGGTTATATCATGAAAGAGGCAAATTCAGGGTTTAGATGTGACCTTCTAAGAATGATGAAATTCTTGATGAATTGCCTTAGATTAGATCACCTAGACATGAATTGTTTATGAGTAAAGCTTGGGAACATGAACTAATTGATTAGGGCTTATATGATGGGTCATGGTAGTGTAGGATTCAGATTTAGTTTATATGTTTCCTATATGACTATAATTGATCAAGAATGAGGCATGTGGTTAGGTTACCTTAAGAATTAGGTATATATAATGATCATGTGAGGCATTGCTTGAGAGTAAGGCTTGTAGTATGAAGATGACTTCTAAGGCTTTAAGGGAAAGGGCTAATATGATTAAGTTAAGAATGTTAAGGCTTAGAGAAGGAAGCCATTATGTAGGTTAAAAGGTATATGGCATTGTTGTGAAAGGACTTCATCTACATGACCTCTAATATAAGTATATGAGTCTATGCATGGAATGAATGTTGTACTCGAGTTATGACTATATATATGTCTCATGTAGTGAATGCTAGATATGTTGACTTAACATGGTCCTTTAATGCAAGATATGAGGGGTATGTATGATTATGATATTATGTGCATATCTTATGAATACTTTGCGGGTGAAGTGTCTATGATGATAATATTGTTGTTGTGTCATTGAAAGGACCATCACACACACACACCCCATGCATGAATATGACTATGGTGTGACTAAGGTCTTAATTGTGGTTCATGGCCCTTGGAGGGCAAAGTCATGAGGGTTTGTACATCTTTATGAGAATTGTGTATAATCTTATGATTCACTTAGAAGGTGAAGATCTTATGACTATTGTGTAATTGTGGTATTGTTGAAAGGTTATTCTCTACATACCCTTGCACTTTTTTATGCATGAACTATTATGATTATGATGAACTTGTTGTGTTGAATGAAAGGTTATTCTCATGATCACACTATGAATATGATGTGAAAGGTTTACTCACATGTTGACGATTCTAAGGTTGAAAGGCCATTATCACCTAAAGAATATATGAGCTATGTCATGATGTTGTATTGGATTGTGTGTTAAGCCACTCTTCCATAAACATGAACTTAAGTAAAGACTTAATATGACTTTTAAAGGGAATTATGCTTTGCACCAAGTGGATATGAAAATGAGATGGAAGCTTCTACGTTAGAAAGTTCGGCTTCCCAATGTAAGTTATCTCATGAGATGGAAACCTTTTATGCTAGTAATCCGGGTTTCTAGTAGCAATCTCCTTATCCCATAACTATGTTCCCACATAGGTCTTTATCTAGTGTATCCATCTAAAAAAATAAAATGTTCGTTCTATCTTAGGCAACTAGAACACCTTTTTTCGGTGTGGGGGTAGAACACCGGATTCCATGTAGCTCACATGGTCTATGTCGGTTAAGGCTATTTCCCTGTATGATAAGAATATGAATTATGATAAGGAAATGAGTATGTACTACGGTTCCTCAAGAGGTTCTACTTAGTATGAATGGGGGTATGGGACTTCATTCATACATTCCATAAGTAGGCTTTGAAAGTGGGCATGGTATGTCTCTTTTATGATATGATGATTATGATTTAAATGTATGCTTTATATGAATTATGATCATGAACTATACTTATGACTTCCTAATGAGCTTTACTTAGTGTGAGTGGGGGTATGGGACTTCACTTATACATTACACAAGTAGACTTCCAAAGGGGTTATGGTGTGGTTTCCTTATGTTATGAAGATATATGAATTTATATATGCATGATATGGATTGTCTATAAGTGTTGGCTATGGATAAGGTCAAGGTATGTTATGCATGATTATGGTGGCCTAGAAGTGATACTTAGTGTAGATAGGATTATGGGATCCTATCTATGCATTGCACAACTATAGCTTAGGGTTGCTTATGTGGTAGTTCTATTATGATGAGATGATCTTGGTATTTGACTATGTGTATGAACTATGTATTGTGAAGATTGGGATATGTATTATGCTTATGTTATAGACTATGATTGTTATTATGATGATATCCATTATGCTATGATGAATTGTACATGAGTTGTTTTATGAGCTATATTCTCCAACTATTTCAAAGATGATGTTCAAAAGTGGCATATAGCATGGTTTCAAATAAAATGTCTCTTTTATGCATGTTTTAAGGATTTTTATGCACGAACATCCTTTTCTCTTAAACATTAAATGCTCTTGAACCCTTGGCCCTTCTCGGTTCATCAAACAACGAGATACACAACGGGTTAAATCAACATAGTAGAACAAGCAGATATGGTCATCATAATCATTTAACCCTTCAGGAACAATACCACATCAATTATCACATAATAACAACATACAATTTTACAAATTCAAGATATACATTTATGTCAAGTCATTGGTCCTTTTATGGAACCCACACCCAAACTATTAGTGTACTGATACGTGGTACCCGATCCAAGTTAGCGTGTCGGATCGTGACACCCGTTCCATTCAACAATCCACAATCACAATCACAAAGCATATTCTCACATTCATACATTCAAGTCATGATTCATGGCATACCTCATTCGATTATCCTCATATACGATTAGTGTGATCAATATTGCAACATTCGCATACATACATGCATTATTACGAAACAATTACTAACACCAGTCACACTAATATGGAATCACAACCATCACAATGAAATATTCAACAACGTAAATCAACAAAACAGTAACTCGACCATACCTAGCCCTAGTTCATCGTCTAAGGCTTCTTCCTATGATTTAAGTCATCTTCTACTCGGTGCACAAAGGCCTACGCATAATCCCTACTATTGAATAACTTTAAACTACGCAGTAAGCATAGATTTGTAATAACTTATATAATAAACCTAGCCTACTTGGGCCCCAAGTTGCTGCACGGAATTATGGCTTCGATTCTCATTTTCGTACTTCGTGACGGTGGATTTGACCAAGAATTCACAAGCTATCAACCTCCTTACACTAGAAATCTCATTCTCCTTCCTTACCAAGCTTAGAGCAGCTTTTTGAGGGTTTCTAGGGTGATTTATGTCTAAATTAGGTGTTTATGGAAGAAGGGAAAAATAAGGTTTCACATTATTTACATTTTTCCTCGCCTATCTCTCTCAAGCAGCTACTTACCCCGATGTGGCGTTGTCTCTCTAGCGGCATCTAGCCTGCCCTAGATGGACAGTGGCTCCAGCATTTTCCTGAAGTTTTGCTTTTCCTAACTAACGACAGTTCGGGTCGTTAAAAGAAAGAAAGGAAATAGAAACAAATAATTATAATGAGCTATAAAATTGAGAAATATTCAAATACAACTCACAAGACTATAGAACCCCATCAACCAGGTACCTGCTCTTTAACTAACCACAGCTTTGGAAATGCACACACGAAGAAGATAGAAAGATAACCTATGACACCAAAGAATTACATTATTTTTCCACTTGCAATCGTGAACAAGAGAAAACAATCAAAAGATTTCAATTCTTGAACTCAGTCCAGAGTCTTTAAACTTGAAGAGTGTTGCTTAGTTGATTTAATGTTCCAGTTCAAAATTCAAGTAATTCTTCCAATCACCAACTATCCCCTTTCGGAAATTAAATAACTACCATTCGGAACTCCATAAATTACATACCCATTTTTATTCACTTCCAAGTTCCTCAATATCTCCAAACTACACCTCCACACAACTTTCTCCAAATCCTCCTCCTTCTCAAATGGCTTCCCAAGAAACAAACTCATTTTCTTCACCTGCTCCTTCTGGTCCTTTATTATCTCTTCGTATTTCAAAAATAGTATCATCTCAGGCCTCTTCTATTAATCACATGTTGTGTAGTTTCTAAAGTGTTATTCACTTATTTAATAGAAATGTCTTTACTTTTGATTGTTGTAGTTGTTATAATTTCTTCGATTCTCATATCCGAAGCTTTTTTACAGGTTATTCATGGCTGAAATGCCTGCTAGTAGGATGCATAATTCATGAACATGTGATAAAGAATTTTCAATTAAAATGGATGCATGCATATGTAATGTATCTATATTATATAAATAGTGTATAATTGAATATATATCATGTATAATGATGTATCGAAGATGTATATACTTCTATATACAATGTTTACACAATATTTATACATTATAGGAGTTCATCTTCCTCAACGAAATTATTTTATCTTTTTAATCCAAACCAACACAAACCTCCTCTAAATAGTTCCAAATTTTAGATATAAGCTTCTCTAGATATTTTCAAGCAGTTTGATATATTATTCATTCAAAAAGATTCACATTTGTGACATGTCAAATTTAATTCTCGACATAACCCATAATTTTAATGATAAAGATCTTGACAGTTGAGGAACTCAATCCTATAAAGCATTCAGGAATCCTTCTGCTTGCTCCTCTACTTCTTCCTCTAAGGTCTCAAGTACATCCATAAATTTAAATGTCACGATCCAAATTACGGGATCGTGCAGGCACCTATTCTTATTTAATTAGATAGGTAAATTTTCACCAACTTTCCTCATTTAATAGAAAAAATATTCTAAATAAAAGTATTTGCATTGATAAGGTAAAATAAAATAAGAAAATTCCTTTCGAACTTTACAAAATATTCAACAACTCCTCACGATCTAGTCTAGATAGGTACAAGATCTTATAATAGAGTACATACATAATACAAAATAAATACACAAGAGAGAGATACAACTTTCACTTGAGAGGTGGTCTTCTCTAATATTTTTATTAGCTTTTTATCTCTTTTCCGATGGTTGGCGTTCCAAGCATGTAAGTTTTGTATGCCTTTTCGTTAAAAGTGTCAAATATGTCTTTCTTTTTTCTAGCTTGAATTCCTTTCTTTTATTGAAAAATGGACTTAGGATAGGCTCTTTTAGTTGATGCTTCTTTTGTAATTTCATAGAAAGCAGGTCCATTTCGTACATTTCTCTATTTTCATATGTCATAAATCCTTGCATGATCTATATGGTATTGTGTCCTTCTACTCCCATCTCAGATGTAGGGAAACTTTATTTTTTTAGAATTGATTATTCTCTTTTCCATTGATGGTATCGACTAAAAATCTTTAAAGTGTGTTGTATTCTCTTGATCGAGAGCTAAATTTGTAAAGAATTTTGTGAGCTTATTTCTTTCCCTGAACACATGTGGAATCCCAATGTGTAATTGTTGCATCATATGTCTGATTTGCTGGACTTTTTGTATGATTTTCCATGGTAGTTTTCAAAATTTATGGGTATGTTCTTGAGAATCATCGATTATGTCTCTATGTTAACATTAAGAATTCCTTGGCTAAGATACTATCTCATGGTTTTATGAATTGATGTAGTCTCTTCCACTAGACTTGAAGTTTCTCCTATCTATGTTGCCTTCGTGTAAATTTGATCTTCAATGTCATTCCTTAAACAAAAAAACATAAGAGCTTAGTCATGGATTTCCTTGTTTTGATTCATCTGTGTTGATTTTTATTGTACACGTGATTGTTTCTTCCACTTAACCAAACAATGAATATAGTTTAGGATTATAATTGCTCACAAATTGTATCAGTGTAGGTTAGTTTGTTGGTTATAAAGTAAACTAGGGATTGATGAATCTGACCATCTGATTAATTCTCAATTGGACCTGATAAACTATCATTCCATATATAGCATCTGATTAATTCTCAATCTAATCATCTAATTAATTCTGTATTGTGTCTGTTTAAGAGAATAGTTGCAACACAAGGTAAATATTGTTTTGGCACTTGTTCTCTGCAACTGTGTTTTTGTGCAAACCTTTGAATGGATTTTTTTTCATTTTTTAGTTCTTGTAGTCTTTGAAAGTTGGCTTTTATGTCATAGAAGGTTCTCTTCTATAATTTTTTTTATTTTATTTGTTATTGTTTTTTGTGGTGGTAGGTAGGGCGGAAAAGGGTTGCGGTGGTTGATTAACTTGTAAGCATAGCTTTTCCTTTCGAGTAATATCTATTTAATATCAGGATATATGCTAGTAAGGTCTATGTTATGAATTCTCACATCATCACACCACTTAGGCGCCACATTCCATGTAATACCCCGTATCTGAAAACAAACCAAATTGCAGAATTTCAGCAGCTATAGGTGCCACCTACGGGCACCACCGACAGACCGTAGTGTGACCCACAGTCTGTGCTGGTTGTCCGTGGATGGTCACTGCATCCCTCCTCCCAGAAGTCTCAGAAAATTTGACCAAGGGATGACCCACGACCAGGACCTACGGACCATAGGTGGGACCAGGTCTGTGGATCAAGGTCCCCAGAAAACCCAAAGATCCCGACCCAGGGCCAGGACCTACATACCGTAAGTTGGACCACGGTCCGTGGACTAGGTCCATGGATCTTGGTTCACAGATCCCAGTCTCTGAGCCAAACGACGAAGGACCAGGACGGACCGTAGGAAGTACCACGGTCCGTGGACCAGGTCCGTCGGTCACTCTGACAGCAGTTAAGTCGGGAGTCTTTTGGTCTTTTCCTCTTTCATTTAACCCCTAAACTACGTTGTTTAGATCCTAAATTATGAAGTTTTAGTCAGTTTAAGCCTAGAAACATAACTAGAACTTACCTAAGTCAAATCATTAATCAAAACTTAGAAAATTAGAAACAAGAGAAGAGAAAAAGGTCGACCAACCCTAGTTCAAGAACGCAGTAAGATTCCATCAGTTCCATCCCCAAAATTAAAAGATTTCTCCATGGAATTCATCACCAGGTATATGGTATTTCACTAGTGGGTTCCTTTCGCCCATTATATCCCTAGATTTCAGTCAGATTCTTGATTCCCTATTATCAACTAGACCTAGGGTTTCTATAACTTTAGCAGATTATCATAAATTAGTTGTTTACATGTTCCAAATATATTTATCTAGTTATTACTTTGTTTATCACATGAATTTCAGAACCCTAGCTTGGTAGTTCTTTAGTTCTTGAGTTACACATACTAGGTCAATTATTTCAGTTATTCCAGATATACATGCCTTAGTTCTTGAATATGTGATTATCAATATATTAATGTGCATTCTCAGTTTGCATGTCAATTTTAAGCTATCTAGTATATTACAGAATTCAATCATAATATGTTAATCACTAATATATTGGGAGTAGCATAATACCGAGTCGAACTAGGGTCAATCACCCATATAGTCTCAGAACTACGAGCCACGTAGGTTGAAAGTCCCATCTGTGGGAATCATTTTAGTGATCACGCCAGTATGCCTTTACACCTTTGGCCAGGTGTATTGGTTCCTCTCGATGGGGTGTATACATCGGACTCCACATTTAGCTCATGTGGTTTTATTATCGGTTATTAGTAGCTCCCACAGTTCAGTCAGACACCATTGCATTGACCATATTTAAGTACAGTCAGTATTCAGTCTTAGCATGTTATAAATTGGTCATTGCATTCAGTTAGCTTAGTATTCAGTATCTATATCATGTTCAGATTATGCTCTTGCTTTATTGCTTGTTTAGTTATATGTTTATTTCAGCTTTACTTTATCCTACATGCTCAGTACCTTTCAAGTACTGACGCATACTCTGCGCTACATCTTTCTCATGATGCAGGTTCAGGTTATCATCATCCAGATCATGCTAGAATAGTCATGTTATCTTTTCAGTATTTCAGTCTTTTAGTTTCAATTTTGCTAGACTTAGCTGGGGCATGTCCCAACACTTCTAGTCAGTTAGAGGCTATTTTCAGACATAGTTAGATTCATCTTAGTATTTGAGTTTGATGTTTATTTTTTATTAAACTCTCAAATTTGATATTCAGTTTTAGTATATGGGTATTCCCCATCATTTCAGATTTACTTATTATTAGCTTCCGCATCAGTTTTATTTCTCAGTTTATATTTAGTATGCTCACGATTATGCCAGCAGGGTTAGCTTGGGGTCACTTGTGATCCTAGGTCCCGTGTCTGCATTTCGGGGGTAGCTCGGAGCGTGACAAACTTGGTATTAGAGCATTAGGTATAAGTGTCCTAGGATGTCTGAACAGCCGCACTAAGTAGAGTCTTTTTCATGGGTGTGAAGTGCACCACATCTAATGAGAAGGAGGCTACAAGGTGTTTTAGGAAAAATCTTCATTTTTTTGTTACTCTTATCGTGCGTAAGGTATGATCTAATTCCATTCTAAATCTACGTTCTACATTTCAGTGATCATGCCTTCTCGTAGAGCTAACGCCAGGATTACAAATGCCAGGAATGCAAACGCAGCTCCTCTAGTCCTTGATCAAGAAGTTTCAAATGTAGAGTTCCGGAATGCCATTCAGATGTTGGCTCAGAGTGTGGCCAACCAGAATAATCAGCAGGCTCCAGCTCCGATAAATACTAATGTTGAATCAGCTGCAGCCAGAGTGCAAGACATTGTTAGGATGAATCCGCCAGAGTTTTTAGGATCGAAGTTTGGAGAAGACCCCCAAAACTTCATTGATGAGGTCAAGAAGATCTTTGAAGTGATGCAGGTAACTGGGAATGATCGGGTTGAGTTAGCATCGTACCACCTTAAGGATGTAGCTCATATCTGGTATACTCAGTGGAAGGAGAACAGGGGTACAGATGCAGCTCCTATCTTGTAGGATTGCTTTAGTGAGACCTTTCTGGACAGCTTTTTCCCAAGAGAGCTAAGGGAGGCAAAAGCTTAGGAATTTATGAACTTAAGGCAAGGTAGCATATGGTCCAAGAGTATGGGCTCAAGTTTACCCAACTCTCCAGGTATGCTCCTCATATGGTGGTTGATTCTAAGGCTCAAATGAACAAGTTTCTTTATGGAGTGTTAGACTTGGTGAAAACAGAATGTAGGAATACTATGTTGCTAGGAGATATGAGACTATCTAGGCATATGACTCACGCTCAGCAGGTTGAGGGTGATAAGCTTAGGGAACAGGCCAAGGAGAAAAAAGAGGCTAGAACTGGGAACTATGACTATTCTCAACAGAAATCAGGTGGTGGGAATCGCTCGCAGGGTCAGCATAAATTTTCAACTCCAACACCTTAATCAGCTAGTGTTCCATCCTCTAAGTTCAAACAAGATCAGAAAGGTAGGGCGTCAGGCTCTAAGTCTCAAGGAAGTGTTTCAGGTACCCAAACCTACCTAGCTTGTCCTAAGTGTGGTAAGAACCATTCGGGCGAGTACCTTGCACGAAAGGAAGGGTGTTTTGGGTGTGGTCAGTTTGGTCACAGGTTGAGAGATTGTCCTTCTAGACAGGGTCAAGAAGGTAATAATGGTAGAGCTCAGTCTACAACTTCAACAGCACCAGCAGGTCACCCAACTCAGCAGAGTAACTCTTTTGGTACAGGTGGCGGACAGCAGCAAAACAGGCTCTATGCTCTTCTGGCTCACCAAGATTGGGAAGATTCTTGTGATGTAGTCACTGGTACGTTACGAGTCTTTGATCTCGATGTTTATGCTTTGTTAGACCCAGGGGCTACTCTTTCTTTTATAACTCCTTTTATAGTAGTAAAATTCGATGTTAGTCAAGAAACTCTCTCAGAACTCTTCTTCGTCTCTACTCCAGTCGGTGATCCAGTTATAGCTAGATGGGTATACAGAAATTTCCCTATCACAGTCTCTCAGAAAATCACCTCAGCAGATCTTGTAGAGTTATAAATGGTAGACTTCGATGTCATTCTAGGCATGGATTGGTTACATTCATGTTATGCCTCGGTCGATTGTAAAACTAGGATTGTTCATTTTCAGTTTCCAGACGAACCAATCTTAGAATGGGAGGGTAGTAGCTTAGTGCCTATGGGTCGATTTATTTCTTACCTTAAGACCATAAAGATGATTTATAAGGGTTATCTCTACCATCTAGTTCGGTTTAAGGATTCAAGCTCCGAAACTCCAACTCTTGAGTCAGTTCCAATGGTTAGCGAGTTTCCTGAAGTGTTTCCAGAAGATCTTCCTGAAGTTCCTCTCAAAAGGGAAATCGACTTTGGAATTGATCTCCTTCCAGATACCCAGCCTATCTCTATTCCTCCTTAAAAAATGGCTTCAATTGAGCTTAAGGAATTGAAAGATCAGTTGAAAGACCTTCTAGATAAGGGCTTTATCAGACCTAGTATTTCACCATGGGGAGCACCTGTGTTGTTCGTAAAGAATAAAAATGGTTCTCTCAAAATATGCATTGACTATAGGCAGTTGAACAAAGTCACAATCAAGAATAAGCATCCCATCCCCAGGAGTGATGACATGTTCGACCAACTTTAGGGTGCTAGTCATTTCTCAAAGATAGACCTCAGATCAGGGTATCATCAGCTCAGAGTCAGAGATAGTGACATTCTGAAGACAACCTTCAAAACTCGGTATGGTCATTATGAATTTGGAGTTATGTCATTTGGACTAACCAATGCTCCTGCAGCTTTCATGGATTTGATGAACAGAGTGTTCAAATAGTATTTGGACTTGTTTGTTATCGTCTTTATTAACGATATCCTCATCTACTCTAGAAGTGAGGAAGAACATGTGAGTCATTTGAGAGTTGTCCTACAAACCCTCAAAGATCAAAAATTATTTGCTAAGTTCAGTAAGTACGAATTTTGGTTGCAGTCAGTTGCTTTTCTTGGGCATATAGTGCCTAGTGAAGGGATTCGTGTAGATTCTCAGAAAATAGAAGTAGTGAAACAATGGCCTAGACCTACCTCTCTTATAGATATCAGAAGTTTCTTGGGTTGAACGGGTTATTACAGAAAATTCATGGAAGGATTCTCATCCATTGCCTCTCCATTGACTAAGTTGACTCAGAAGAAAGTCAAGTATCAATGGTCAGATGATTGCGAGAAATTTTTTTGCAGAATTGAAAACTAGGTTGACTACAGCTCATGTCTTGACTCTACCAAAGGGTTCAGACAGTTATGTGATCTATTGTGATGCATCCAGAGTCGGTCTAGTTTGTGTGTTGATGCAGCAAGGTAAGGTTATAGCTTATGCTTCTAGACAGCTTAAGGTTCATGAGAAGAACTACCCAACTCATGACCTTGAGCTAGCGGCAGTGGTGTTTGCGCTTAAGATTTGGAGACACTACTTGTATGGTATTCACGTAGATGTGTTCACCGACCATAAGAGCCTTCAGTAGGTGTTCACCCAGAAAGAGTTGAATCTTCGCCAGAGAAGGTGGCTTGAGTTCCTCAAGGATTATGATATAAGTGTGCATTACCATCCTGGTAAGGCCAATGTAGTAGCAGATGCTCTTAGCAGACTATCTATGGGTAGTGTGGCACATATTGAGGAAGAAAGAAAAGAACTAGCAAAGGATGTTCACAGACTTGCTCGCTTAGGACTTCGTCTTATGAGCATATCAGATGGTGGTGTAACAGTTCAGAACGGGTCAGAATCTTCTTTGGTAGTGGAAGTTAACGAAAAGTAAGCCAGTGATTCGATATTGCTTGAGCTAAAGGGTGCAATCCAACAGTAGAGAGTGGAGGTTTTCTCCCAAGGGGGAGATGGTGTGCTTCGCTATCAGGGTCGATTATGTGTTCCTAAGGTGGGTGAGTTGAGACAACAGATTCTTGCAGAAGCCCATAACTCCAGATATTTTATTCATCCAGGAGCCACTAAGATGTACCATGATCTATGGGAAGTCTATTGGTGGAATGGATGAAAAGGGATATAGCAGATTTTGTGGCTAAGTCCCCTAATTGCCAGCAAGTCAAGGTGGAACATCAGAAACTCGGAGGTATGACACAAGAGATTGGCATTCCTACTTGAAAGTGGGAAGTGATCAACATGGACTTCATTACAGGTTTACCTTGCACACACAGACAGCATGACTCCATTTGGGTGATTGTTGACAAATTTACTAAGTCTTCGCGCTTTTTGGTAGTAAAGACTACAGATTCTGCGGAGGACTACGCCAAGCTTTTCATTATGGGATAGTTAGGTTACATGGGGTTCCTTTGTCTATCATCTCAGATAGAGGTCCTCAGTTTAACTCTCATTTCTGGAAGTCATTTCAGAAAGGTCTTGAAACTCAGGTTAATCTTAGCACAGCATTTCATCCACAGACAGATGGTCAGGCGGAGCGTACCATCCAGAACTTAGAGGACTTGTTGAGAGCTTGTGTGATCGACTTCAAGGGTAGTTGGGATGATCACCTTCCTCTTATAGAGTTCGCCTACAACAATAATTACCATTCCAGCTTCAGATGGCCCCTAATAAGGCATTGTATTAGCGCAGATGTAGATCTCTTGTTGGTTGGTTCGAAGTGGGTGAAACAACCTTGATAAGGCCAAATTCAGTTCTTGAAGCTATGGAGAAAGTTCAACTCATTAGAGATAGACTTTAGACAGCCCAGAGTCGCCAGAAATCCTATGCAGATGTAAGGAGAAGGGAACTAGAGTTCCAAGTTGATGATTGGATTTTCCTGAAAGTGTCACCTATGAAAGGGGTGATGTGATTTGGAAAGAAAGGGAAGCTCAGTCCTAGATTTGTAGGCCTTTACAAGATCTTGAAAAGGATTGGTAAAGTGGCTTATGAGTTAGAGTTGTGAGTAGATTTAGCAGCGGTACATCCAGTCTTTCACATTTCACTATTAAAGAAGTGTGTGGGTGATCCAGCATCCGTAGTTCCACTAGAGAGTGTGGCTGTGAAAGATAGCCTTTCTTATGAGGATGTACCAGTTGAAATCCTTGATCGTCAGGTTAGAAGGTTGAGAAACAAAGAAGTTGCTTCAGCCAAGGTTTGATGGAGGAGTCAGTCCGTAGAGGGAGCTACTTGGGAAGCAGAAGCAGCCATGAAAGCCAAGTATCCCCATCTTTTTCCTTCCGATTCCACTCCAGCTTGAGGTAATAGTTCCTCTTTAGTTTTTCAGTCATTCATGCGTAAATTCAGTCTTAGAATCATGTTCCTTCAGTTGTACTTGCATTTTCAGCGTATTTGCTTGTTCTTGGAACTCAGTTCAGTTAGAAATTCAGTTTCCAGTGTTTAGTGGAAGGGATTGCAGCCCTCTCCCTCCATTTTAGCTAGTTTAGTCTTCATTCGAGGACGAATGTTTCCAAGGGGGAAATAATGTAACACCCCGTATCCAAAAAACAACCAAATTGTAGAATTTCACAAGCTACATGTACCACCTACGGGCATCACCTACAGACCATAGTGTGACCCACGGTCTGTACTGGTGGTCCATAGATTGTCACTGCAGCCCTCCTCCAGAAGCCTCAGAAAAATTTGACCAAGGGTTGACCCACGACCAGGACCTACGGACCATAGGTGGGACCATGGTCCATGGATCAAGGTCTCCAGAAAACCCAAAGATCCCTACCCATGGCCAGGACCAACGGACCGTAGGTTGGACCTCGGTCCGTAGACCAGGTATGTGGATCTTGGTTCGCAGATCCCAGTCTCTGAGCCAAACGATGAAGGCCAAGGATGGACCGTAGGAAGGACCACGGTCCGTGGACCAGGTCCATCAGTCACTCCGAGAGCAGTTAAGTTGAGGGTCTTTTGGTCTTTTCCTACTTTGTTTAACCCCTAAACTACGTCGTTTAGAACCTAAATTATGGGTTTTTAGTCAGTTTAAACTTAGAAACACAACTAGAACTTACCTAAGTCACATTATTAATCAAAACTTAGAAAATTAGAAACAAGAGAGGAGAAAAAGGTTGACCAACCATAGTTCAAGAACGCAGCAAGATTCCATCAGTTCCAGCCCCGAAATTGAAAGATTTCTCCATGGAATTCATCACCAGGTATGTGGGATGTCACTAGTGGGTTCCTTTTGCCCATTAGATACCTAAATTTCAGTCAGATTCTTGATTCCCTATTATCAACTAGACCTAGGGTTTCTAGAACTTCAGCAGATTATCATGAATTAGTTATTTGCATGTTCCTAATCAGTTTATTATGTTATTACTTCGTTTATTGCATGAATTTCAGAACCCTAGCTTTGTAGTTCTTTAGTTCTCGAATTACACATGCTAGGTCAGATATTTCAGTTATTGCAGATATACATGCCTCAGTTCTTGAGTGTTTCATTATCAGTACATTAGTGTGCATTCTCAGTTCGTATGTCAATTTTAAGCTATCTAGTATATTACAGAAATTCAGTCATAATGTGTTAATCACTTAATCTATTGGGAGTAGCATAATATCGAGTTGGACTAGGGTCAGTCACCCATATAGTCCCAGAACTACGAGCCACGTACATTATAAGGCCCCT
The DNA here is from genome assembly GCA_029582685.1 of Solanum piurae. Taxonomy (NCBI): domain Eukaryota; kingdom Viridiplantae; phylum Streptophyta; class Magnoliopsida; order Solanales; family Solanaceae; genus Solanum; species Solanum piurae. The sequence continues at coordinate 24,203 of JAJOOO010005404.1, read as the reverse complement.
CTGTGGGCATCATTTTAGTGATCATGCCAGCATGCCTTTACACCACTGGCCAGGTGTATTGGGTCCTCTCGATGGGGCGTATACATCGGACTCCACATTTAGCTCATGTGGTTTTATTATCGGTTATTAGTAGCTCCCACAGTTCAGTCAGACACCATTGCATTGACCATATTTCAGTACAGTCAGTATTCAGTCTTAGCATGTTATAAATTTGTCATTGCATTCAGTTAGCTTAGTATTCAGTATCTATATCATGTTCAGATTATGCTCTTGCTTTATTGATTGTTTAGTTATATGTTTATTTCATCTTTACTCTATCCTACATGCTCAGTACCTTTCAAGTGTTGATGCATACTCTGCGCTACATCTTCTTGTGATGTAGGTTCAGGTTCTTAGCATCCAGATCACGCTTAAATTGGTCCCCGATCTCCAGTTCAGCAGAATCAGTGGTAAGTCCTCAGTCTTCGAGGACAATAGTCATGTTATCTTTTTAGTATTTTAGTCTTTTAGTTTCAGTTTTGCTAGACTTAGCTGGGGAATGTCCCAACACTTCTAGTCAGTTAGAGGCCATTTTCAGACATAACTAGATTCAGCTTAGTATTTGAGTTTGATGTTTCTTTTGTATTAAACTCTCATATTTGATATTCAATTTTAGTATATGGGTATTCCCCATCATTTCAGATTTACTTATTATTAGCTTCCGCATCAGTTTTATTTCTCAGTTTATCTTCAGTATGCTCACGATTATGCCAGCAGGATTAGCTTGGGGTCACTTGTGATCCTAGGTCTTGTGTCTGCGTCTTGGGGTAGCTCGGGGCATGACATTCCATAAGGTTGTCCATGTGGAATGCTTAGATTTGAAGAACAATAGTCCTTAGTGGAATATTCTAGAAGTATATGTAGAGTTCCTTGGAAGACCTTAGAATCCCATGGATTTGCATGGAGGTCCTCGGAATCTTCTAGTTGTGTAGAGTATTCTAGAAAGAGGACTTTTTTGAAAATAAGTGGGGACTTGTATAACAACTATTATTTATCTATTATTCCTTAGATTAATCTTATAAATAGAATGACATTCATTTGTAAAATCCATCAAATAAATCTTCCAAGGAGATACAGACATTTCTCTGTTGTCCAATCGGTATCTTTTATTTAAATAATTCTTGGTTGATGCCCCATACCAAGCATGCTAAACTTTAGGGTTCCTCTAACCCTTGTTACATTCTCCAAATTTTTTTGGAAAACTTCAAACCGAGCATTTTACATTGGGTCGGTTCACATACACTGATGAATTGCAGTGAATGTAGTTAGATTTTCACTTAAAGTCACTGCAATTTATTAATGTATGAGAACATGTCCAATGGAAAAGGCGCGGTTTGAGGTTTTTCAAGAGAATTTGGAGAACGTATGTAATGAGAGATAGATGGAACACTAGAGTTGGCATTCTTGGTACAGGACATCAACCAAGAATGTGGAGAGAATTATGCAACGTGGCTTTGAAATGCCTAGTGTTGACACCCAATTTTGACCCTCCTTTATTCTAATTCATTGTTTTCAAGCTTCTAAATTAGTAATGTATGAAATTATATTTCTTGTCACTACTTTTTTTACTACTGTGATTATATTATTATTGTTATTATCATCTTCATCGCACTTTTATAATATTAGTAAAATTAGGTATTTTACTATCGTGTTTACGCCTCCTTTTCTCAAACAATTAATTGTTGTCACCTTATTTCAAGTTTCGTACTTATTAAATTAATTTTAAGTCGATATTTCATATCTATGGTTTATATTAGCATAAAGTTGTAATATTGATATTTTTATTATGTAATTATTAGTTTTTCTCTCTCTCTCTCTCTCTCTCTCTCTTTATATATATATATATATAAATATATATAGTTGTAAAATGGATGTCCACATACATAAATTTTGTGGTAACATATATGTACACACTATACACTATGTGTAAGATGAATATACACACAACAAATAAAGTGTTTTAACCTAACCATCCATATGATATACTTGGTGTTCAAAGTGTATACATGGCAAGAAGATATCCATGTATCACACTTGGTGCCCAAGTATATACAACTATATATACCCCTCTTCTTGTAACAAAAGAAAAGAAAAAATAAGAAAAGAGTAAGTGAAAGAAAAACATTCACTAATAGAGAAAAGTTACTACCACTACCACTTTGTGCCTCTCTCTTTCTCTCTTTTTCTTCTTGTCATTTTATGTTACTACACATGCTTTATTTTATAAGACGTTATCAACACGTGTCTCTTCATCTACGAGCATCTCCGGTGGTGTATTAGCCCAAACATAAATAGTATAGAGTATATTATATTTTTCTATATAAGACTTCTTATACTTGATAGTCTAAATTTGATGTGTCTAATGTAATTATAGTTAGTGTTATCATGGATTTTTTGAAGGATAATTAGTACGTACTTAATTGATAATCTTGTTGGAAGAATTGAACTGAACGAAATCGTTAGAAGACTAAAAATGCATAACGTGAATTTTTAATTTGGTTGATACTTTGTTGTGGTTTTCACCTAGTAATACATAATTGCTTTAAAATGAGATATAGTAAATTTAAGGAATGCATATCAAAATTAAAAAGAAAAGATATTAAATTTATTATGTTGACCTACATTGACCTTGATCAACATCATTGATTATTTTACACTTATTTATCTTTCACTAGCTAGTCATTTACTTCTTCAATTATTATAATATGTTATATGTACTAACATGACTTGTTTTATAGTTGCTTAAAAAAGTTAAGCAAAATAACATGTGAATAAGTATTTTATTTTCCTTTGGAATAATCAAAAGGATTTTTCTATCATGAAAGAATCTTTGAAGTGGCATTGACATGTTATTTAGGTTGGCAATTAATAAATTTTTCAATGGTAAGCTAATGGTATATTTTTGCTTTATAGTAAGCTTCCTTCATAATAATAATTACATTAATACTGATTTGTATATATCTACAAAAAGAGTATGCTAATTTTTTAAATTCATAAAATATGTTGCATGTCATTGAGACAATTTGACATGTAGACTTTATTAGGTCATTTATCAAGTGTTTATTCAATTCTTGGATTTTGAGGTATCATATTATTTATTGTGATTATTAGTGGTTACCTCTAGTTGCTTTATCTATGAATTACAATTGAAGAAATAAATTTTCTTAAATAGCAACAAATGAAGTCAATGTTGAGAATTAATTTGTTGATCTTTTAATAAGTGAATTATTCATAAAACTTTTAAGTTGAAAATAGTATTCAGAGCCACCTATGAGGATCAAATTTGCTTCGTTTAGAAAATTTAATAATATGTATATGATCTTTTGAAATGTTATTATGACTAAATTTATTTGTACTATTAATAACAAAGTAACAATATTTTAAAGGCTCAAGGGTGAATTTTATTTTGGACTATATATGATGTCATTGATTGAGGTAAGACGTTGGATTCAAATATCATAGTACCAAAAGGGTAAGACATCGATTAAAGTCTCGATGCACCATGATGATAAGATTTTGGGTTCAAGTCCCTTCATATTTTGGCCTAACACACCTTTGTATGGATAAGACATTAGGTTAAAGTCCCAATGTAATATATTGATATAAAATGATGATTGAGTAAATCGATATGCTCTTGCTAAAAATTGTGAAGTCCGTCCCACTGAATATGCTCCATTCATTTAAGTGAATGTGATACCAATACAATAAAAGTCTGAAAGATGAAAAGATTATTTTATGATTGGACATACGAATATGGACGTGAATGGAGAAAATAATAATAGTCATCATTATGATAATTATAAAAGAAAGAACATTATGAGTTCTCAAAATGACCTTTTAAAGAGTGAAGGTAATTTTTGTCATAAAAATGATATGAAAGGTCATTAGAAACATGTTTGTTATGAGACCTAATAATTTGATAAGTTTATATATCCTCCATCAAAGAAAATGATGAAAACGTGGTGATACACTTGTAACACCCCAGAAAAAAATTTGAACTAAGACTCGAATCGTTCTTCATAGTGAGTGAGATTTTACCAAGGAATTAAAATTTCTTAAGTGTTGAGGTCACTAGATGTAGCCCCTTGAGTTCCAAAAGAGAACTAAATTGGAAGTAGCAAAATCTGAAATTTTGCAAGTTTTGCTTAAGTTATGAGTTTTGAATCAACTTCAAATGACCATAAATTTTAGCATAGAATGATTTAGATGGTATACAAGATATATAATGAAAGGTCTTTGAATTATTTTTCTAACGCCACCGAGTTTGCTAAATTTCGAGTTTGGATGAGTGAGATATTCCCTTTTGAAGTTGAGCTGTCCAGTTAAGGAAAGTTACCCAAAATTAGTAAGGGGTAATTTGGTCTTTTGATGTGAGGCCAAAATACATATTTTAAATCATTATTTGCCTCATATTTAGTATTTATACATGTTCTTTTTTAGCCTAAATTTTATGGATTGTGCTTAATAATATATTTTATTTGTAGGATTAAATTGATGAGAAGATGAAGATATTCGGAGCTAAAACGAATTAAATATGAAAGGTTAAAGAAGGAAATCAAGCAGGCAGCTTAATGGATTAACTTTAATATAATAATAATATTTCATATATGTTACAAAGTGCAGAATGCAAGCCGTCAATTGAGCTGCCACGTGGCATCATGGAAGGCACTTCTAATTGCAGGCGGCGGACGAAGCAGTGTTTCAATCGGAATCCAATTTCGTTTGGTTTTAGATTCCTTATTTGTTTTGGACTCAATTATTTTATTTACGGTTTTCTACAGCTATAAATAATTCATAAGAATAATTATTAGAGAGAGGAGGATAAAATGTAGAAATTAACTTTTGATCTAGAGTTTTTTATCTTTTCTTCTCTTTTATTTATTTTACATCTTTTATTTGAATGATTCATTGTAATTTCTCTATGTCTATGTGGAGTTAAACTTCTCATTCTTGGATTATATTTTCTTACAAAATGATTGTTTAGTAATTTTGATTCTGCATAATTGTTTATTATATTAGTTGTTCTCATATTCTTGTGATTACTATTTCCATGCTTGATCACCATAGAGATAAATATATTATTTACTCTTGAACTCGGGAAAGAAATAGAGGGATAGAACGTGGAATATGAGGATGGAATATGAGGAGCATGATCTTTTCTTGCATATCACTTGAATTGATTTGTGTCTAGGATAGGAATATACCTAGGTACCTTGCTTGGCTCAAATACGAGAAGACAATGTAATGCTCCATAGTTGGTCCAGTCTATCCCCGCTCAACGATGTACTTTAGGGGCTGGCGCCCCGCACCACTCAAGAGCGCCAGAGTCGCCTGTCCCCACCCATTCTTCATCGTTTAGTCCGTTTGAGTTCTTTCAAAGGGTACCTTTACTCCCCTTTGATTCTAAGCACTCTAATCTACTTATAAACACCTAGAAATCATTCATAACATGAATCATAACCTTGAATTCATAATTCAAATTCAAGGTAGAGTTAAGGGTTAGATTTTGAGAATTCTTTCGAACATTCTAAGAAAGTCCCTTCAGTCCTTTTGTGGAGTCTTCTACAACTTCTAGTAACTTGTTTCAAGACTCGAGCAAGTGAGTATGAGAATGATGAGAATGTATTCACGAGTCTACTTTGTCATCATGAGACCCTTCATAACATGAACCATAACTCTTGAATTCATAAATAACATTCAAGAGAGAGTTAAGAGTAGAGTTCAAGGAAGCCTTTGAGTTCAATTGTGAATTCTTTGAGATCCATAATCGATTTGAGTTAAGTTTTGAGTAAGTAAGTAAGAGAATGAGAAATAATCGTATACATGAGCTCCATAATGTTCTTTAGACCCTCGAGTCGAGTCGTTCCGCATGAACTCCATAAGTTGAGTATATTTGAGAAGAGTAGTATCTTCAAGTTATAAGTCTTGAGTATCGAGTTCCTAACCTTTTCGAGATTATATTTCTAATCATAGGACTATTACATGTTACCAATGAAGTCCTTGAGTTGAGTAGTTCATGCCCATAATTCCGCATGAACCCAATAAGTAGAACAGTCTTAAGATGAGAAGTATCTTTGAGTCCTTGAGTTGAGTAGTTCATGCTCATCATTCCGCATGAACCCTCTGAGTTGAGTATTTTTTAAATGAGTAGTATCATTGAAGTTCTTGAGTTCCAAGTATTGATTTATATCTATGGTTATTGAAAACCTTGCATTGAGTCGTTCACATCCATAATTCGGCAAGAACCATATTTTAAGAAGTCTTTTACAAACGTTTTAATTTTGTTTTAAGACTTAACATTTGAGTTAAGTAAATATTAAAGAGTAAAGTTCATTTTCTTTAAAATGATATATGGGAACTAAGTATTCCCAAGAGTAAATGTTTTCACATTTACGATGAGAGGAAACTGAGATTTCCAAAAGAGTTTTGAGCAGTTTGAGTACCATCTATTTTAAGAGAAACATTTTTGAGTAATTATCTCAAATCAAAGAAAAAGTTATGTTTTTAAACATATGAGCTGAGTATTTTGGGAAGAGTATTAAGCACCGATATGGGGACGAGTTTGAGTTCAAATAATTCACGTCTCCATAAACCATGTAGCCATCATGGGTAGAAAGGATCATACTTTTTAGATGATTCCTAAGTTTTTTTAGCATATACTAGTGGATCCACTTAGTTAAGGCGTCTATATGACTGCAAAGTATAACACAGTTCTGGCAGTGTGGGCAAGATAATGTATCATCACTTAGGCTCATAGTGGTGGTTGTCGGTTAGAGAAACTCCCACAGAAATTATATTACTTTATTATATGAGTAAAGTTGAGTTTGTTATTGCATTTTCATAAACGAACTAAGTTGTTTTCCATTGTTTTAAAAGCTTTCATTATATTGCATATGTATTGTTGCTTTATATTGGGTTGAGTATCCAGATTTGAGTATCCAGAGTTGAGTACCCAGAGTCAAGTATCATATATTTGAGTTGAGTATCTAATCTTTGAGTTGAGTATCTAATCTTTGAGTTGAGTTATCTTATTTTCTTGAGTTGAGTTGAGTGAGTTGAGAAGAGGTAAGTATGTTTCTTTTTATCAAGTTCAAGCTTATGTTATGCTTTAGAATTCCCCTTACATGCTCGTACATTCCACGTACTGAGCCATTTGGCATGCATCTTTTCTTGATGCAGATACAGGTATTCAGGGTCATCAACAGGAGCTTCGTTGATACCACATGGAGTTCAAGTTAGCTATGGTGAGCCTCATTACTTCCGGATATTTTCATTTACCTTTTAGTTATATCAGTTGTTAGGATGTCGTGGGTCTTGTCCCGACTTCCATCTTTGTCATTTAGAGGCTTCAAAGATAGACAGTCGAGTTTGAGAAGTCTGTATCATTTATTTTGTTAAATGTTTTAAAAACTTAAGTTACCTATTTTATGACGAGTTGAATATATTATTTTATTTAGAGTTTTTCATTTGAGTTAAAGCTTTGTATTTCAGTTTCATGAATTTTATTCAGTTTTTAAGCTTTGTATGCTTGAGTTAATCTTCCGCTTGTAGTCAGCCAGGATGAGGGTTCGCTTGGGGACCAGCAATGGTTCTTGAGTGTCGGCCACGTCTAGGGTGTAGGCTCGGGTCGTAACAAACTTGGTATCAGAGCCCAGAGTTCAAGTGTCCTAGAGTGTCTATGAAGCCGTGTCAGTAGGATCTTATTTATGGTTGTGAGGGTCCCACTTCTATAAATGAGATACTATAGACATTTAAGAAAAGTTTTCCTTCTTTCATACTCTTTATCGTGAAATAGAGCTATGCCATAGAGATTTATTCTAACTCGTGTGTTTCTCAGATTCATTAATTCGACTACCCATCATACTAGAAGTGGTTGAACAGAATCTTGAGGAAGTCATGCGACTCCAGAGGGGCTTGAAATAAGCCCAAGAGTAAGTTAAGTGTTCAATTTCAGATGAATGTACTCATAATTATATGAATCGTGCCTTTGAGCTAAAAAGCGAGTTGTACTCTTCTGCCTAAGCCTTGTTTCACCTGAGATCCTTATGAAGATGTATGTTTAGAGATTCGGTAAGATTTTCACCTGAAAAGGTAGCATGAGTTACGAGATCATGAGCAGTAGTAGTGAAAGAGCCCAGAGTTAGAGAAAAGTATGTAGAGGTTTAGTTATCTAAGTAAGGGAGATGGTGTTTTGGCAAGCTATGTTATTATAGTCATGCACCTAGTAGGTTACTAATGAAGAGTTTTCCCTTATGGGTAGAGTAAGAAGTGATGAGTAGAGAAGATTCCATCATAGGAAGTTGAGTGTGTTGTAGCTAGAAAGAAGTTAGTGATGAAGTGTCATTGTGTAGGAAATGACCAAGTGTAAGTGTTGAATAGAAGAGCATGAGTATTCATGAGGTGATAGATCTAAGCTAGGCTTATGATTTTGGGGGAGAGCCCATAATATTCAAAGTGTTATAGAACTAATTAGGCATTGATGAATAGTAAATGAGTGAATAGTACTCAAGTTGTGAAGGGAAATGTGATAGTAAATTGTAAGTATGAATACTAAGAGGTGAGGATTAACTACTTGTCATAAGGTCCAAGTGGACGCATATTGATATTTGGGTTTAGTAATAAACATTAAGCTTGAATTTGAGATAAGTGTCATGATCAAAAGAATGGAAACATGAGGGTGATGATGTTAGTCTAGATATTTGATCTAGAAGACTTGGCATAGAGTAGGTGAGGAATTGAGGTGATAAGCTGCAATAAATAGAGTGGTACAAATGAAAGACTCTAACGTTTAGATAAGGGCAGTGAAGTGTGGCTAAGTCACAAGAGTAACAAGAGCATTAAGAGGTGTGCTGAGATGGTATGTTACCAGATGAGGTTCCAATTAAGTTATAATTTCCCATGTGTGCCTGGATAGCATAATTGAGTTGTCAATGTGGAATAGGTCCATAGCTTTCAAGTGCTATCTTTAGACCTAAGGGGGAGATGATAAGATGAGAAATCAAGTCAAGTGTTGAGAATTTCTTAAGGAGCTAGTTATTAGGAGTCCATGGAGTTGTTAGAGTACTAAGCTTGAATGTGGTGTTGTTAAACACTAGGTGGTTCTTGATATGAGCCCAATGTGGTGGTAAAGAGTAATAGTTTTGGGATGAGATTCCTTATATAGAGTTATAGAACCCGAACCTAAAGATTTGGGTTAATATTGAATATAGTAAGAGCAGACCATTAGACTTAGACCCTAGTAAGAGTAACTGTTCCATACCCAGTCCAGTAGTCATTCAAGGACGAATGATCCCAAGGGGGAGATATTGTAACACCCCAAAAAAAAAATCGAACTAAAACTCGAACCGTTCTTCGTAGTGAGTGAGATTTTACCAAGGAATTAAAATTTCTTAAGTGTTGAGGTCACTATATGTAGCCCCTTGAGTTCCAAAAAAGAACTAAATTAGAAATAGCAAAATCTGAAATTTTGCAAGTTTTGCTTAAGTTGTGAGTTTTGGATCAACTTCAAATGACCATAACTTTAACACAGGATGAGTTAGATGTTCTAAAAGATATATAATGAAATTTCTTTGAATTATATTTCCAACGCCGCCGAGTTTGCTAAATTTCGAGTTTGGATAAGTGAGATATGCCCTTTTGAAGTTGAGTTGTCCAGTTAAGGAAAGTTGCCCGAAATTAGTAAGGGATGTTTTGGTCTTTTCCTTACCAAATCAGATTTAATTCATTTTTAGTAAGGTTTTAAGGGTCTAATCCTATTAGGTTCAGTTTTATAATCCTAATGTACGCCTAGGGTTTTAGTTAAGAGTTCAAGAAGAGAAAAGAGGAGAGGACCAAAGCGTTCGTCATGATTCTTGCATTTTGTTGCGGATTTTCGCAATGGGTTTAATCCTTAAGAGGTATGTAAGCTTCCATAGTGTTGGGTTATTTCCCCCACACACCAATCATGTTATTTTCAATGAAATTTCGTTCTTGAAGTTGAAAGATTATAGTTCTTGATGAGTTCTTAATAGGTGTTCTTGAAGTTCATTCTAAATCTTGTTGTGTTGGGGTTTTGATGATTTCTTGAGATGAAATTTAGTGATTTGAGTGTTATTTTGAGTATATTATATTGTAATTATGTTAAGTAATTCAATCCAAGTGATTGGGGAAGAAATCGTTCGATTTTAGGCGAGTTAAGGTGAGAAAACGAGCAAACAAAGTCGTCAAAGTTTTCTAGGTTGGGGTGTGGGGCCCCACACCAGCCAGAGCGCCCCAAAACCTTCTTTGAATTAGGGGCTGGTGCCCCGCGCCACTCAGAGCGCCAGGGTTTCCTGCCCCCATCCGTTCTTCATCGTTTAGTCCGTTTGAGTTCTTTCAAAGGGTACCTTTACTCCCCTTTGATTCTAAACACTCTAAACTACTTCTAAACACCTAGAAATCATTCATAAAATGAATCATAACCTTGAATTCATAAGTAAAATTCAAGGTAAAGTTAACAGTTAGGTTTTGAGAATTCTTTCGAACATTCTAAGAAAGTCCTTTCAATCCTTTTGTGGAGTCTTCTACAATTTCTAGTAACTTGTTTCAAGACTCGAGCAAATGAGTATGAGAATGATGAGAATGTATTCATGAGTCTACTTTTTCATCATGAGATCCTTCATAACATGAACCATAACTCTTGGATTCATAAATCACATTCAAGAGAGAGTTAAGAGTAGAGTTTAAGGAAGCCTTTGAGTTCAATTGTGAATTCTTTGAGATCCATAATAGATTTGAGTTAAGTTTTGAGTAAGTAAGTAAGAGAATGATAAAAGTCGTATACATGATCTCTATAATGTTCATTAGACCCTCGAGTCGAGTCGTTCATGCATATAAATTCCGCATGAACTCCATCAAATGAGTATTTTTTAGAGGAGTAGTATATTCAAGTTCTAAGTCTTGAGTATCGAGTTCCTAACCTTTTCGAGATTATAATCCTAATCATGGGACTATTACATGTTATCCATGAAGTCCTTGAGTTGAGTAGTTCATTCCAATAATTCTGCATGAACCCTATAAGTCGAATAGTCTTGAGATGAGAAGTATATTTGAGTCCTTGAGTTGAGTAGTTCATGCTCATAATTCCGCATGAACCCTATGATTTGAGTATCATTGAAATGAGTAGTATCATTGAAGTTCTTGAGTTCCAAATATTGAGTTCTATCTATGGTTATTGAAAACCTTGCATTGAGTCGTTCACGTCCATAATTCGGCATGAACCATATTTTAAGTAGTCTTTTACAAACGTTTTAGCTTTGTTTTAAGATTTAAGTTTTGAGTTGAGTAAAGAGTAAGAGTAAAGTTCATTTTCTTTAAATTATATATGGGAACTAAGAGTTTCCAAGAGTAAATGTTTTCACATTTAGGATAAGAGGAAACTGAGATTTCCAAAAGAGTTTTGAGAAGTTTGAGTACCATATCTTTTAAGAGAAAGATTTTTGAGTAATTTTATCAAATCAAAGAAAGAGTTAAGTTTTTAAACTTATGAGCTGAGTATTTTGCGAGTAGTATTGAGCATCGATATGGAAAAGAGTTTGAGTTCAGATAACTCACGTCTCCATAAACCATGTAGCCATCATAGGTAGAAAGGATCATACTTTTTAGATGATTCCTAAGTGCTTTTTAGCATAGACTAGTGGATCCACTTAGTTAAGGCGCTCTATATGACAGTAAAGTATAGGACAGTTCTGGCAGCGTAGGTAAGACGTTGTATCATCACTTAAGCTCATAGTGGTGGTTGTCGGTTAGAGAAACTCCCACAAAAATTATATTACTTTATTATATGAGTAAAGTTGAGTTTGTTATTGCATTTTCTTTAACGAACTAAGTTGTTTTCCACTGTTTTAAAAGCTTTCATTATATTTCATGTGTATTGTTGCTTTATATTGATTTGAGTATCCAGAGTTGAGTACCCAGTGTCGAGTATCTAATCTTTGAGTTGAGTATCTAATATTTGAGTTGAGTATCTAATCTTTGAGTTGAGTTATCTTATTTTCTTGAGTTTAGTTGAGTTGAGTGAGTTGAGTGAGTTGAGAAGAGGTAAGTATGTTTTGTTTTTATCAAGTTCAAGCTTATGTTATGCTTTAGAATTCCCCTTACATGCTCGTACATTCCACATACTGAGCCATTTGTCCTGCATCTTTTCATGATGCAGATACAGGTATTCAGTGTCATCAATAGGAGCTTCATTGATTCCACATGGAGTTCGAGTTAACTATGGTGAGCCTCCTTGCTTCCGGAGGATTTCATTTACCTTTCAGTTATATCAGTTGTTAGGATGTCGTGGGTCTTGTCACAACTTCCATCTTTGTCATTTAGAGGCTTCATAGATAGACAGTAGAGTTTGTGAAGTCTATATCATTTATTTTGTTAAATGTTTTAAAGACTTAAGTTGCCTATTTTATGGCGAGTTGAATATATTATTTTATTCAGAGATTTTAATTTGAGTTGAAGCTTTGTATTTTAGTTTCATGAATTTTATTCCGTTTTTAATCTTTGTATGTTTGAGTTAGACTTCTGCTTGTAGTCAGCCAAGATGAGGGTTCGCTTGGGGACCAGCAATGGTTCTTGAGTGCCGGCCACGTCCATGGTGTAGGCTCGGGTCGTGACAACACTTGACTTTCAAAAGTGATGTCAAGGTATGTCATTTGAATATGATAAATTTCAAAGCATGACAATGAACTTCTAATGAAAGGAATAATTATGAAGCACGTATATATGTTTATGGTCAACTCCTTGAAGAAAATGTGACTTGTGGTAAGTATCATGAAAAGTGGGCCATTATTGAAAATAAATGTGTCAAGAGATAATGAAAATTATAAATGACATACTCATGTATGATTTAATAAATACCACAACTCACCCCTATGGGGGGTTAGAGAGATATAAAGAAATTTATTTTGGTATAAATGATCATTGGTTAAGTACTTTTAGTACATCACAACTATTATGGTATGTTTTAGTATGAACTATCGAAAGGGCAAAAGAATGAAATAATTTCTTGCCATAAAATTGTCATTGGTTATGTATCTTTGTTCATCAAAAATATTTTTCCAGTTATTAAATAAAAGGGAGAAGATACTAATGAGAAAAGTAAATCAAGAAACAAGTTTTACGTGTAATGATTTTGACCATGACAATAATGATATAAATTTCTCTTTGAGATGTCAGCACACAAACAATGTTATGAAATATGTGTAGTATCCAATATTAAATGTGAGATTTGGTGAGCTAATGTGCTACTACCCAAAGATATAAAATTGCTCATGATATTGGAATTGTAGTAAGTCTCGGAAGAAACTTTTTAAGTTTCAAAGAAATAGTCAAAGAAATAAATATTGAGACTACAAAATATGGAAAGATTTAAGATCTTCATATTAATACAATCAAAGGGGTTATAAATATTTACGTGAAAGATTAGTCATATTTGCATCTTGTTTGTGGTAACTAAATATGGGCATGATGATGGAATCACATTCAAAATAAACAACAAGATTATTGAAATAAGAGAAAAGACATAAAGTGACTCCTGAAGTTGTCCCGAATTTTTAAAAAGACACATAAACTATGCAAGTGTCCTATTACCCCTCTAAACAATCCTAAACATATATTATTACATCATTTTCGTCCACCTGACATGGAGAGTGTATGCACTCTCATAAAGAGCGAGAACAAACTAAAAAAATGAATATAATCTTATTTTTACAAGTATTTTGCTATAAAATATATTTTCTTGTTTTTCTTATTATTTTAACTTTTTCTCCTTATTATTTTTTCTTTTTCTTTCTTCCTTCTTCTTCAAAAATTTATTGTCATCTTAATTGTAGCTTCTCACTTTCAATGTCACTTTTTACCACAACTCCACCTCCCGTTTTTACTACTATTAGTTTAACTCTCTTCAATTTTAAAATTATATCTAAATATTAAATAGTTCTGTGGGGTGATAGGAGACTTTGAAAGTTAAGGTGTCTTTATGCAAATACGGAACAACTTTGATGGTGTCTTTATGTCTTTTCTCAAGAAAAAATAAGGAAAGAGTAAGTGAAAGAAAAACATTCAATAATAGAGAAAAACTACTACCACTACCACTTTGTGCCTCTCTCTTTCTCTCTTTTTCTTATTTTCATTTTATGTTACTACACATGCATTAATTTATAATATATATATATATATATATATATATATATATATTGTATTAATTATTAAGTTAGAAGCCCAAAATATATATTTTGTTAAAGGAAAAGACCAAATAAGTGCAGCCCAAAAATACATCTGATCAGCCTAAATCCCACCAAAGGAGACCATAAAACTTACATAAATATACTATAATAAAAAAAGGGAAAATTTTCAAAATGTCAATATTTTGACATTTAATAGGACTCCTTAGCCACACTTTCAATATTTATTTAAAATGTCAATATTTCAGTTTGTTATGTATCTGATTTATGTATTTTTATTTGTTTGATTTAAAAGAATACAATTATTTAATAACATAAAAGAGAAAATTTTAAATATGTTTTCTTCGTAATTTTATACCAATAACTTTTACATTTTATGTGCTCACTTTACCATCCAAATTAAAATTAGTATATTACTTTCATAATGAAAACTAAAATTGTATTACATGATTGCAAAATATATATTTTTTCTTTTGTTTGTATTACAAAAATATTATTGATTGTATCCCAATATAATTATTACATATGAATATGATTTATGAAAGGATACAAGAGTCTCGAAAAAAATAGCATACATGGTGGAAATAATACAATCGTTGAGGAAGGATACAATATTTCAAAAAAAAACACAATTAACTATGAAAGAAATGGATACAAGATTCTCGAAAAAAATAGCATACATAGCGAAAATAATACAATCTGTTGAGGAAGAATACAATATTCTAAAAAAATACAAATTAACTATGAAAAAAAAAGGGTACATCTATGCTTAAGAAATACATATCTTGGAATGACGACAAACTAAAAAAGAAATACAATATTTTTAATAAAAATACAAATGATGAGTAAAAGAAAAATAATTGACAAACAAAATTAATATGAATCTGATATGAATACAATTTTTGCAACCTTCTTCTCGGACTCTCTATTTCTTCTTCTTCTTCGTCTGCTATGTTTCTTTTTTCTGATTTTTCGTTCACCAAATCCTAATTCAAAAATCCGTATTCACTTGTGCATAAGTAACCCTATAAGCAAATTTCAAAATTATCATGTATAAAAAATCAAACAATATATGATGTATGAATGTCAATGTAAATTTTCACAGTCGACTAAATATCAAATATGAAAAAAAAATGAACAATAGTACTTAAAAGACAAAAAATCCGTAATAGATAAAAGAGAAAAATCTCACAAAATACTTGGTGACACAAAAGAATCAAACAATATTGCTTAAAAGACGAAAAATCCAAAATACAAAATAGTTGGTGAATATGAAAACAAAATCACAAGAAACTTCACAAAATACTTTTTGAGTACGAATTTACTTTATCAATGGGTGAAGAATCTTTTGAATTAATTGTGAGATTTCTTAAACAAAGTGTAGAAAATTCGAAGAGTTGATTTTGTTGAACAAATAAAGGAGATAACAATGATGAAAAGGGGAAGAAAGAGAGAAGGAATGATTTTGGGTAAAACCTAAAAAGAGGAGTAAGTGGGTAATGAGTTTTTGTTTTATCGGATATTGGAATAAATAATGGTCTAATATGGGCATGATTTGAGAAATAAAAGGAAAGAAGATTAATTATATTAGGATTCAGTTAATTTTCTAAAATATTGACATATTGACATTTTTAATAATTATGTTAAGAATTGTGACTAGTTTGCTAATTTTGCCATAAAAAAATATTTACCATTTATAGTAATAACATTTTCTTTCACTTTATCACTTTTAATACATTTATATTACATGTATAATACATATTACAAAGAATAGTATTCACATATAATACAAGTTTTATTGATGGATAATATATTTATCACACATTTTAATACACTTATAATACAATGTGTCAAATCCTTACCAAAATACATAATACATTTTAAGAAACAGTTATAATACATATATATTGCATACATAATTCACTTTTAATACATATTTCATATTTAACATAGTATTGTTACGTATTGCTAAAAATGGTAATAAATAAAAAGTATCGCTAAAATTCGTAATTATTTTTTGAAAGGCACCCATCCAAGTAATGTTTCCTAAAAATAAATCTTCAGCCCCGAACTAAAACTTAACCTATTTCAATCCTAAATCTATTTTTTCAGTTTTCATTCTTTCCCTTTTTATCTTTCAGAGAAGACACCATTTGAGCTTTAGTAATGACAAAGCTCACCATATCCATTTTCGTGCAACCTCCACCTCATCTTATGAAAAACGCCAGACTCTCTCTTGTTTAATTCGGTCAAGAAAATGCCAAAGAATTTTTTGTATTTCCTGTAATGACCGGGTTCCGTCGTTATAGAAAAGCCAACGGGAAAAAAATTTGGGTCGGAAAACTTTTTCGTAGTAACTTGAAATTTTCCAACCTAGTCCAGATTTGGACGAAATCAGAGTCATTAAGGAGTAGGGAAATCTAGTAATAATCGGGTGAATTATTTATGATTTTGATTACATGAGTAGTTAGATAACTCGTTAAGAAATCTGTACGACTTTACGGAATTGAATTCAGGCGAGTAGAACTCCCGAAATTGATCTTAGCGTGAAGGGTATTTTCTGAGCGTCGTGGGTTAGAGGTGTTGTGAAATGGAGATTTTGGAATTATTAAAATAGCTCACTGTTTCGTGCAAGCCCCTCTGGCGGAGCTTTTGGTCGCTCTGGCAGGGCTTTTGGTCGCTCTGACAGGGCTGCTACAGCGGGATGAGGGTCTCTGTGGCAGGTTCGACGCGACTTAAAGTCGTAAATAAACCCCTAAACGACCTTATTTTGCATTTTTTGATTTTTAGAGCTAAGGAACGAATCACAGGCGACTCCTAACAGTTTTCCACCATTATTGAGGCTAAAGGTAAGCTTTCCACTCCCCAAATTTGTTTTTCGATCCGTAGAACGTAATAGAATGGGTAATTAACGATGGGGAATCACTACTAAAGGAACCCCAATTACCAACAAAAAAATTCATTGGTAAATTGATCGAATTGGTTGGCAAATTGAGTTACCAACCAAATGCCAACTTATGTTAATCCGTTTCTAAAAGGCTCGTCGGTAAATATTACCAACCGATTTTAATTTGTTGGTAAACTTACCAACCAAAAATCAGTTGGTAAACACCCAAAGATGTTGTTACAAAATTTTGAAACATGGCCCTGCAATTTCTGTTGGTAAATTCACCAACTAATTTTTGGTTAGTAGATTGTTAGTACCTTTACTAACGAATTGAAAAGGAGTTAGTAAATTGTTTTCTTCATTATTCGATTCCGTTGGTAATTTATAGTAACAAATATCTGATAGTAAACTTTTCAAGATACATTGGTAATTGGTTAGCAATTTTAGTAACGAAAATTTATGTTGGTAATTTACCAATAAATTTTAAATACTTTTTTTTATGGTTTTCCATCCGGTGTCCGGTACCCACATTGGAGTCCGACTAAATTCAGATTCACGTCGGGAAGTCCCACAGTGGGGTTTTATTGGTTTTCCATCCGGTGTCCGGTACCCACATTGGAGCCCGACAAAATCTGGATTCATGTCAGGAAGTCCTACATTGAGGGGTAAAGCGCTCCCTAACAAAGGCGACTCCGTACCCAAGGGGAATCGAACCCGAGACCTCTTTGTTAAGGATGAAGGAGTACTTACCACTCCACCACAACCCTTGTTGGTAATAAATTTTAAATACGTCAGTATGATTATTTGTTTTTCTAATAAATTTACTAATTGATTTATAGTGTGTTGGTAATATATCATTCAAGTTCAATGTTAGGTTAGTAATTGATTGACAATATATTCAAAATATTATTAACTGAATGATTATTCAATAGTAAATATTTATTAATTTATTGCATTTAAAAATCTAAGAGCACGAATATAAATCCAAAAATATTAATATCAATTTTATAAATCATATTTGAATGAAACAATGCAAAATCTATGATAAAAAGTTAAATTAATCTCAATATGACACATATCATTATATCATGATGTGTTTCTAAACGTATGTAGTGTACAAGTTGACAATGTATCCAACTGACAAAACAAGCTTGAAGAATCTTGTCTACTTGTTGTTGCATTTTGTGTCTCATTTTTCTCAAATGTCATGCTTCCTCTCTTGTAAATTGATATACAATACATTTTTCGCCTGAGCATACAAATCACGATCTTGAAGATGAAGCCGAAAAGATGAAGCGGATAATGCACCAACATTTCCTTAGAAAGCTATCAAAGAAACAAGGTCGTAAGTTTGTGAAAAAAAACTTGTTGGATGATCACTGAATTACTTTGCAGGTTGATATGATCTTAGACTTTACAGTATTTCTCTAAGAAATCATCAATATATAGTCAGAGGCAACACATGTGATATATAATATTTTAGCATCACCTTGCCACGGGAGTTCATGACTTTTCTCAAGGAAATTTAATGTTAAACATACTCCTATCTAAGACACTACAACCCATATATATAAAGACCGAGCAAAGAGTTAGATGCCATATAATAGCGCTACTTTACAAGCATTTTGTTCTGATAGTCCATGATGATAAATTACTTAAAATTCATAAGGTCTCCTTTTGATATCACAATTTGTATCCAAACTAATGATTAAGTTGTAAACTTTTGTAATATTCACTACCATCGAATTGTAGGAATACAAGTAACACTTACTCGATTTTTTCTTGTCGTCGTTCTAAGAAGATCACATTCATCATTGTTCTATAAAGTTTTAGTTTTGAACCTATAGTTGCACTGATGAAATGTTAATATGAGCACGTTTACCATAAATATTGACCAAATCTAAATTTTGGCCAAAACTTAAAAGTTAAAACGCCTAACAGCACAAACTGAAAATGCAAGCCTCAAAACCTAAACCTATCATCCTCATAGTTAAAAAATGACCTCCGAAGCTAACCGCGCTGACGAAATTCTCATCTGAGCAAGTTTGCAAAAAACTTTAGGCAATTCAAAATTTTGGCCAAAAGTTAAAAGTTAAAACGCCTAACGGCACAAACTGAAAATGAAAACCTTGAAAACCGAACAAACCATCCAATTAGACCAAAAATGACCTTCCAGAGCTAACAGCGCTGATGAAATTCCAATTTGAGCATGTTTCCCCGAAATATTGGCTAAATTCAAATTTTAACCAAAACTTAAAAGTTAAAATGCCTAACAACACAAACTGAAAATAAAAGCCTCAAATTCCGAACCAACCATCCTAATAGACCAAAAATGACCTTTCGAAGCTAATCGCGCTGATGAAATATTAATCTGAGCACCTTTCCCAAAATTATTGACCAAATTTATATTTTGGCCAAAAGTTAAAAGTTAAAACGCCTAACAGCACAAACTGAAAATGGAAGCCTCAAAACCTGAACCAACCATCCTATTAGATAAAAAATTACCTTTTGAAGCTAACCACGCTGACGGAATTCTCATTTGAGCACGTTTACAAAAAATATTAAGGAAAGTCAAAATTTGGCCAAAAGTTAAAATTTAAAACACCTAACGACACAAACTGAAAATGAAAACCTCAAAATCCAAACCAATCATCCTATTAGAGAAAAAAATGAGCTTCTAAAGAAAATCACGCTGGCGAAATTCCAATCTGAGCACGTTTCCCAAAAATATTGACCAAATTCAAATTTTGGCCAAAACTTAAAATTCAAAATGCCTAACGACACAAAGTGATAATAAAAGCCTCAAAACTCGAACCAACAATATTCATACTAGACCAAAGATGAGTTTATCGCGCTAACCGCGCTGACATAATTCCAATCGAGCACGACTACCAAAAACATTGCCCAAAGTCAAATTTTGGTCAAAACATAAGATTTAAAACGCCTAACGAAACAAATTGAAAATGGATGCCTCAAAACCCGAACCAACCATCCTATCAAATAAAAAATGACACTTCGAACTTAAAAAAATTCTCATATGAGCGCGTTTATCAAATATATTGATCGAAGTTAAATTTTGGCCAAAATTTATAAGTTAAAACACCTAACGGCACACACTAGAAATGAAAGCCTCAAAACCCGAACCAACCATCCTATTAGATAAAAAATGGCCTTTGGAGTTAATTACGCTGACGGAATTCTCATCTGAGCACGTTCACAAAAATATTGGCCAAAGTCAAATTTTGGCCAAAACATAAGATTTAAACACCTAACGGCACAAAACAAAAAACGGAAGCCTCAAAACTTGAACCAACCTTCATGTTAGATCAAAAATGACCTTTCGAAGCTAATGACACTGACAGAGTTCTAATCTGAGCACGGTTACCAAAAATATTGACCAAAGTCAAGTTTTGGCTAAAATTTAAAAGTTAAAACGCCTAACGACACAAACTGATTATGAAAGCCTCTAAAATTTTCCATGCAAATTTTTCTGTTTGCGCCAATTTTGTAGTACAAAAAAAGTTTTAATGAGCTGATTTTGCCAGCCTAAACATATATAAGTTTTAGTTGAATGGCACGGTCTAATTGTTAGAACTTTAGAAGTGGGTATTCAAATATATAGTATGCTTATTATTTGCTCAACTAAAATCGATATTTTGAAACTAACAAAACCATCAGAATTACATTCTGAGATAGTTTACCAAGTTTTGACCAAAGTCAAACATCTAACCTTCGGAAATTCCAAAACATAAAAATTGCATAAAAACTAAACGAACTGCTCGGTGACCATTTGGTCAGTCCTAGCAAGTGATAAATGACTTGGGGCAGCTACAAGAAAGCTCTAAAGGCTAAAAATACGGAAAAACAATGAAAATGACCCAGAGGATTATTACACGATGTTTGCAAAAAAACACAAATACCTGATATATGTTTATCAAATCTAAATGGGGATCCTCAATCCAGAGGTGAAAATCTCAAAGGACTTGCAACTATCTCACTAGACATATCACTAAGTAAATGGAATCTGCACATGATCTTGTTAATACATTACTTAAACAAGCTACAAATCCAAAATTACAGACACGATATTTTTCGTGTTCAGAGAATTACAATGATGTCATTGATGATCTTAAAGGATTGCCATCTATTTTGAAGCTTAAAGACTATACTGGTTAGAATATCCATGCCTCTGCTACTTTGGATGATCCATCTATTGTGTGATGACAATTTTTCTAATCTACCCATCATAGTGCCCCAATTGAAAGTTTCTAGTGACAAGCTTCAAGAGCTCATTGCTAATATTTTTTGTTAGTAGCAATATATTGAAAGGGTAATGATACATAGAAATTTATAAATTTATATAGTACATTGTAATGACTCGAAAGTTATGATATCAATAGGCTTTCCTTTTCAATTTTAGCTCAAGCGCTTAATCAAATATTTTAAAATTGTTTTCATGAGTAAATATATGTCTTGTTTTTCATTTCTTTTTCTATGGTGACTTTTTTTTTACTATATGTAAATATAATGATGTAAATAAAATGTAAGAATACATCTATACATAATCTAAATTAATGATAACTAAAACAAAATACGCTTAATTAAAATAGAAAAATAATATTGAAAAAGATGGATCCTTAACTTCACAATCTTAAGAATCAATAGTACTAGAGTAATTGTCACGATCCGAGCCTACACCCTAGACGTGGCCGGCACTCGAGAACCATTTCTGGTCCGCAAGTGAACCCTCATCATGACTGATTACAAGCGAAAGACTACCTCAAGCATACAAAGCTTAAAACTGAATAAAATTCATTGAACCCTATTACAAAATCTTTGACTCAAAAGATTAACTCTAAATAAAATAGTATATTCAACTTGCAAGAAATAGGCAACTCAAGTCTTTAAAACATTTAATAAGATAAATGAAACAGACTTCTCAAAATCTACTATCTATCTATGAAGCCTCTAAATGACAAAGATGGGAGTCGGGACAAGACCCACGACATCCTGATGAAACTGAAAAGTAAATGAAATCCTCTGGAACCAAGGAGGTTCACCAGAGCTATCTGGAACTGCAAGTGGTATCAACGAAGCGCCTGTTGATGATCCTGAATACATGTATCTGCATCATGAAATGATGCAGGCCAAATGACTATGTACATTGAATGTACGAGCATGTAAGGGGAATTCTAAAGCATAAACATAAGCTTGAAATTGGTGGAAAAGAAACATACTTACTTCTTCTCAACTCACTCAACTTAACCCAACTCAAAGAAACATAGTTCAACTCTATTCAAGGAAACATAGTTCAACTCAACACAGAGAAACATAGTTCAACTCAACTCAGAGAAAATAGGACTCAACTCAATGATAAGATATTCAACTCAGTGAAATAAGACTCAACTCAATAATAAGATACTCGGCTCTAGGTACTCGACTCTGGATATTCAACTTTGGATACTCAACTCAATATAAAGCAACAATAAAAGATGCAATAAATGGAAAGCTTTTAAAACAGTAGATAGCAACTCAATGTATTAGAAAATGCAACGTAACTCTATTTGTATGCAAGAATACAAAATATCTCTATGTATATAAGAATATAAAATATCTCTGTGTATATGAGAATACAAAATATCTCTGTGTATATGATAATACAAAATATATCTGTGGGAGTTTCTCTAATCGACAACCATTAATATGAGATATATGATGATACAGCGTCTTGCTTCACACTGCCATGGCCGTCCTATACTTTGCCGGGGTACAGAACCTACTACTAAGTGGATCCACTAGTCTATGCTAAAAAGCATTAAGGAATCATCTAAAAAGTATGACCCTTTCTACCTATGTTGGCTACATGGTTTATGGGGCTGTGAGTTATTTGAACTCTCCCAAATATCGGTGTTCAATACTACTCCGAAAATATACTTGCTCATATGTTTTTAAAAACATAAATCTTTTTGTGGTTTGGGATTATTACTCAAAAAAAACCTTAATTGAGATGGTACTCTAAACTGCTCATGAAAACTCTATTGGAAATCGGTGTTTCCTCTATTCTTAAATGTAAAAATATTTACTCTTGGGATTACTTAGTTCTCACATATCATTTTAAATAAAATGAACTCAGTTCTACTCTTCCTCAAACTCATATGCTCAAGACTTAAAATAAATTTAAAAATATTTGTCATGCGGAATTATGGGCATGAACAACTCAACTCAAAGACTTCATGGGTAACATGTAATAGTTCCGTGATTAGGAATATAATCTCAAAAGGGTTAGGAACTCAATACTCAAGACTAAGAACTTGAAGATACTACTCCTCTCAAAGATTCTCAAATTATGAAGTTCATGCAGAATTATGGGCATGAACGACTCGACTCGAGGGTCTACATAATAATATGGAACTCGTGTATACGACTCTTCTCATTCTCATACTTACTTCCTCAAAACTTAACTCAAATCAATAGTTGATCTCAAGGATTCACAATTGAACTCAAAGACTTTATTGAACTCTACTCTTAACTCTCTCTTGAATTTGAATTATGAACTCAAGAGTTATGGTTCACGATATGAAGGATCTCGTGATGATAAAGTAGACTCATGAATACATTATTCTCATTCTCATACTGATATGCTCAAATTACACCTCCCTAAAGAAGCATAAGCGATCATTATCAAGTAAAGAGCCCAACTTGTAGGTTGGGGTCGATCCCACGAGGAAAATGGTTTAGACTTAACTTTAACCAACAATTATATTCGTTTAGTCAAATTACTTCCAGAAACAAGTAATTAAAGGGGGGATTTTGTGAAACAAATGGTAAGAATTCAGTAAGTAATCGGTAAACAAATGTCAATTTCGGTTATTATCAAGATGAGAGAATTAACTAGGGTATACGTGTTCCCCACAAGCTCATAACGCAGTAAACCAAGTAATAGCAATCCTTTCCTAGTGTACTGCATGCAAAGTGATAAGTTAGGTATCTCTAAATCCTTGGTCCGGCATCTAGAGAATTTCACCCCGCACCTTGGTCCGGCTACGTGTGTATAATTTACTAATCCTTACCTTTACCTCATA
>JAJOOO010005403.1:0-64646 GCA_029582685.1 Solanum piurae | reverse complement strand
AATTCTTCTAAGTTTGATTAATGATTTGACTTAGGTAAGTTCTAGTTATGTTTCTAGGCTTAAACTGATTAAAATCTTATGATTTAGGGTCTAAACGACGTATCTTAGGGTTTAAACGAAAAAGGAAAAGACCAAAAGACCCCTGACTTAATTGCTGTCGGAGTGACCGACGGACTGGACCTACGGTCCGTCGATTGGGTCCGCAGGTCGGGTCTGCCCGACAGGGCTTCACTAAAACGAGCATAACTTTTTACTCGGAAGTCGGAATTTAGCAAACTCGGTGGTGTTGGAAAGATAATTAAATTATCTATCATACCATAGATCGTGGCACACGTAATTCATTTTGTGATAAAAGGTATGACCATCTGAAGTTGACTCATCAACAATTTTCAGCTAATTTCCTGTTGACTTTCATCTACGGTCAGACCTACGGACCGTGGATCGACTGATGGTCTGTACTGGTCGACCGTCGTTTGCGTCAGAGTCTGGGTGTAAAGGGTCTTGATCCACGGACCGTGGTCTGATCTACGGACCGTAGGTCTGTCGGTGGGTCGAGATTTAGTCGATTTTTCTGAGCTGGTTTTGGGATTGGTTTCAGTGGTGAACCACGGACCATCAGCACGGGCCGTGGTCTGACCTACGGTCCGTGGATGGTGACCGTAAGTTGCACCTGCAACTTCTCAAAATCTGCATTTTTGGTCTGTTTCAGATACGGGGTGTTACACACTAGAAGAACCTTTCCTATACTAAGGGGCCCACTTTCATCGGCCTTGCCTCTTTCCACTGGTTAAACCAAATCTGAGCAACTCCTTTGAGTTGGTAAGGGGCTAGTTCTACCTTTTCTATCGGAGTCACACCCATAATAGAAAGTACCTTATAGACCTCGTCGATAAACTCTTGAGAGTCTTACTCAACTCTGGATCTATACAATTCAAAAGGATTCATTCTCGTGAAGTCCCTCACTCTTGCCGCCGCCGTACCCACATTTGGGTTCACAGGGACTACCACCTCTCTATTGGCTTGTGCCGTCACGATTTGAGCCAACACTTGAAATGCCGAGCAAAACTCCGCATTAGTCACATTCTCATTCAATGGGTAAATCGGAGATAGAGAAGGAGATTGGGAAGGAACCTCTTGCTCAACATTGCCTTCGTCCAACCTTCTAGCATTTTCCCTTTTAGTAGTCATATCCTGAAAACCATCGAGAACGGATTAGGAGTAAGATATATTGAGTTAAAATTCATGGCACGACTTAGATAAGTGAAGAAGTGAAATTTCCTGAACATCTAACAGCCTCCCATTCATAAATGTGGTGCGCTTCACATTTATGAACAAGACTCTACTAGACGTGGTTTGAGACATCCTAGAAAAATTCTAAACATTGTGCTCTATTACCAAGTTTGTCACAACCCAGGGTACCCCCTATATGTAACAAGGTGTATAAGACTGAGATAGGCCTCATACAAGACACTTAGCATATCATAGCATAAAGTAATAGAGATGAGCAGGAATTTAAAACTTTTCAATACAATCAAAGTCTTTTATAAAACAAGCGGAACTCTAACATATTTATCTCAAACAATCTAAACATAAGAGAATAAAAATCTTGGGACGCAGCCCGTACAATAGTACAATACATAAAGGAAAAGCATAAAGGAAAGTGGTGATCACATCCTCGAATACATGAGCACTCACCAAAACTTCACTTCCTTGAATCGACAACGAAGCTAACTACGAGTGTGAGAATCAATGTTGTCGGACCCTACATTTGATAATAATGTAGGCAAGAGTATGTGTTAGTACAATCAAGTACTAAATATGATGGCTACCATAAACAATACAACACAAGCATTAGTCAACATAAGACATAAGGCATAATCATGATCAAGACATATTAAGCATCATAATGAAGGAGGAATACTCCCTTAAGTAAACTCACTTAACCTTAGCCAAGACATATGTCATCAGCCTCTAGTCAAGCGTACATCATGTAAGGCATATCTAGCAATACTCCAAACAACTAAACTTCATAACATAATCACATTAATCATACTTACTTTTAAAGACATGGGGATTCGCCTCAATGCCTAGCTTATAAAGGCTAATGGGTATTCGCCTATTTTCTTACTTAATTTTAGATTATGGGTACTCGCCTCCACAACCTCATCATATGACATGGGTACTTTCCTCCACATCATTTCATAAGGAGCATGGATACTCGCCTCTATGTCCATTCATAATAGTAGGAACGTGGGGACTCACCTGTTGTTCAATTCTAGGGAGTATGGGAATCACCTCATATCCTTGCATATGGATGCCAAGGGTAATCGCCTCTAGCCTCATCATTCATTAAGAATTTTAGTCTAGATTCATTTTAGGTGAGCAATTCCTTCAACCTAGAATCATTCGTGTGAGTAAACCTTTCACATTTATACAGTCATGCTTATCAATTTATCCTAGGAAGTATCCATTCCATACTACAACATCACCAATCAACAATTCATAGTCTAGTTTTTACTCTCAAAGAACTACATCTTATGATCATCATTTATGCTTTACTCTCAAGCAATTAACATCATATTCATTATATGTTCTTCAATCTCAAGAAATTCTAATCATGATTCATCAATCCTATAAGGATATATCTAACCCATAGAGTTTCCTCACATGTCATTAAACCCAACTATATCAATTCAACCTTAAACCATAGGATAGGCATGGGTACATGTAATTTCATCATGAATACATGCAATTCTATCAATTCAATCATAAACAATCATAATCCACTCAATTGGATCAACATTCATCATAACCCACAACAACGAAAGAAACCCTAACAAAATTGGGGAAATTCTTCTTCAAATTGTGGATTTCTAGGGAACTCCTTGGGAGGAAGGATCCCATGCATGAAAATCCATCATACCTTAGTCACAATTCCCACCAAAGCTTGAAAAATTGGAGACTTGATCTTGACCTATCTTCAATCGCCTTCTTCTTCTTCTACCTTCTAGAGAGAATATTTGAGAGGGGATTTGGGTTTTCGTTTGGGAATTGAGAGAATGACTTAATTGAGGGAGTTTAGATGTCTAAAATCCTTATATATGTAGTCTAGGTTTAGGCAAACCGACACCTCATTTATTTAATTAAAACTGGAAAAAACCCTTATGCCCCTAAAATCAACTGCCAGTCACGAACCACGGATCCCCAACTAATGGACCGTCGACTAACTTACGGTATGTCTTAGTCGGTCGTGATTTCTTGTCAGAGAATTTGGCTTGACCAACGGACCACGGACCCTGGACCCACCTACGGTCCGTAGGTCCCTTCATGGTCCAAGGCTAGGCCATTTTATGAAACTGCCTACCCATGGCCCCACCTACGGTCCATAGTTCAACCCATGTGTCGTGGTTGGCCCTCGTGGATGGCACCTGCAATTTCCCAACAGCTGTTATTTGCCTCATTTCAAATCTGGGATGTTACATTATCCCCCTCTTGGGATCATTCGTTCTCTAATGAGATTCTAAGCACGTTTCTAGACGAAAACTCTAGACTAGCAGCCCATCATGCATGCAAAATATCAAAATGCACACAACTAAAGAGGAAACATCGTCTCCAAGCTCAAAATACTCAATGCACCATAAAGGAGAAAGAACTACATCTTACAACCCAATATGCATGAAATTTTCAGATTTCTTACACTTAAGGAGGAACTACCTTCTCAAACTCAAAAGCAATGCTCAACACAATCTCATGGAGCTCATATGTAATTCAATCTCAAAAAGCAAAAACTCAAGAAGGGGATCTCCACTCCAAATCAAGGCATGTTCTACAAGTCATCTCATGAAGTATGTAAGCAACTCATACTCAATACTCAACAACATGAGGAAAATAATTCACAAAAGCCATTTTTTTCAAAAAACTTAAGATTTTTCATGAACATGCAAATTTATGGAAATCATGGAAACACATAAAACACACATGACTTCAAACATAAACAAACCAAGAGGAAGTCATTACCTCAAGCTAAAATAGGAGGAAAAAAATGAGGATATCGGGACATCATATCGGACTCGGCCTCCCAAGTAGCACCCTCAACCTGGTGGTTTCTCCATTACACCTTATAGGAAGCAACCTCTTTGTTCCTCAACCTCTTAACCTGCCGGTCTAAGATTTCAACTGGAACTTCTTCATAAGAAAGGTTCTCTTTCACTTCTAACCCTTCTAGGAGAATTATGGATGTCGGATCTCCAACACACATTTTCAACACAGAGACATGGAAAACCGAATGCACCGATGCCAACTCATTTGGCGAATCCAGCTCATATGCACCCTTACCAACATGTCTCAAAATTTGATATGGGCCTACAAAATGGGGACTAAGTTTCCCTTTCTTACCGAACGTCATTGCACCTTTCATGGGTGAGATTTCCAGGTAAACCCAATCATTCACATCAAATTCAAGGTCTCTCCTTTTAACATCTACATTAGACTTTTATCGACTTTGGACCGTTCTCAACCTCTCTCTAATGAGTCAAATCTTGTCAATAGCCTCATGAACTAACTCGGGTCCTATCAAAGCAACCTCACTCACCTCAAACCATCTTATATGATATCTACACCTCCTACCATAAATTTCCTCAAACGGAGCTATACCAATACTCGAATGGTAGCTATTATTGTAGGCCAATTCTATCAAAGGCAAATGGTCATCCCAATTTCTCTTGAAATCAATCACGCAAGACCTCAACATGTCTTCCAATGTTTGGATTGTTCTTTCCGCTTTCCCATCGGTTTGGGGGTGAAAAGTTGTGCTAAGCTTAACTTTAGTGCAAAGACCCTTTTGGAAGGAGTTCCAAAACTATGAAGTAAATTGTGTACCTCTATCAAAGGTAATGCACAAGGGCACTCCATGAAACCTTACCAACTCTCTCAAGTACAACTTAGCATAATCTTCCACCGTATAGGAAACCTTGACGGGAATGAAATGGGACGACTTCGTCATTCGGTCTACTATAACCCAAATCGAATCATATTGATGTCGAGTCCGTGCCAACCCTACTATGAAAACCATATTCAAATTTTCCCTCTTCCAAGTAGGAATGCTAATAATTTGGGATAAACCTCACGGTTTCTGATGCTCAACCTTCACTTGTTGGAAATTAGGATACTTAGCCACAAATCCCGCAATATCCTTCTTCATCCCATTCCAGCAGTAAATCTTCCGCAAATCATAGTACATCTTGGTGAATCCTGGGTGAATAGAATACCGAGAACTATAGGTTTCTAACAAGATTTGTTCCCTTAAGTTATCCACATTTGGAACACAAAAACGACACTAGTATCATAGGACACCATCTCCCTCTTGGGATAAAGCCTCTACGGACTTCTTTAGAACGTCCTCTTTTAATTCTACTAAGGTTGGATCAAGACATTGCTTTCCTTTGACATCCGCCACAAATGAAGATTCAAAACCATTATGGACCATAATACCACCCTTGGTGGAATCCACAAGTTGAACTCCCAATTGGGCCAGCCTATGAACATCTCGAACCAACTCATTTCTTCCATCATCAACATGTGCAACACTACCCATGGATAACAGACTAAGGGTATCCACCAGCACGTTTGCTTTATCGAGGTGATAGAGAACACTCATATCATAATATTTGAATAACTCAAGCCACCTTCTTTGGCGAAGATGTAGATCTTTTTGGTTAAACACATATTGAAAACTTTTGTCATTGGTAAACACATCAACATGTACCCATACAAATAATGTCAAGCAAGTACCATCACCGCTAATTCAATAACGGGGGTTGGATAGTTCTTTTCATGAACCTTTAACTGCCTTGAAGCATAGGCAATCACCTTACCATTTTCCATAAGCACACATCCCAATCCAACTCTAGAGGCATCACAATATACCACAAAGCCATTTGTACATTCCGGTAAGGTCAACACCGAAGCTGAAGTAAGTCTATCTTTCAACTCTTGGAAACTTTTCTCTCAAGCTTCGGACCATATAAAATTGGCCTTCTTTTGAGTCAAAACCGTCAAAGCAGAAGCAACGAAGGAAAACCCCTCAACAAACGTTCTATAATAACCGGCCAAACATAAGAAACTTCTAATATTTATGGGTGATAGAGGTCTCGGCCAACTCTTGACCGTATCCGTCTTCTTTGGATCTACCTCAATACCCTTGCTTGAAACTATATGGCCAAGGAAAGATACAGACCTCAACCAAAACTCACATTTACTAAACTTTGCATAGAGTTGTTGGTCCTTGAAAATTTGCAATACAATCATCAAATGATCAATATGCTCATTTTCACTTCTTCAATAGATCAAAATATCATCTATGAACACAATTACAAACATATCAAGGTATTGTATGAACACCCTATTCATCAAATCCATAAACGTCGTCGGGGCATTAGTCAAACCAAAGTACATCACTAAAAACTCATAATGACCATATCGGGTTCTAAAAGTCATTTTTGAAATATCCTCCTCTTTTACCCTCAATTGGGGATAAGCCAATCGGAGATCAATTTTAGAGAAATAACTTGCCCCTTGGAGTTGATCAAATAAGTCATCTATTATCGGAAGAGGATACTTGTTTTTGATGTTCACATTTTTCAACTGACGATAATCAATACACATACAGAGTGAACCATCCTTGTTCTTAACAAACAACACTGGAGCACCACATGGAGAGACACTCGGTGAAATGAAACCCTAATCCAATAAGTCCTTTGACTGATCTTTCAACTCCTTAAGTTTTGCCGGAGCCATTCCATAAGGAGAAATAGAGATAGGTTGGGTATCGTGGAGAAGTTCAATCCCAAAGTCTATTTCCCTTTAGGGAGAAACACCGGGTAAATCATGGAGGAAAACTTCTAGAAACTCTTTTACAACTGGGACCAACTCAAGAATAGGAGTTTCAGACTACACAACCCTCGCCTTCACTATATGTTAGACACAACCCTTCGAAATCATTATCCTATTTTTTAGGTAAGAAACAAATTGACCTCTAGGCATTGAATTTCCCCCATTCCACTCAAGGATAGGCTCATATGGAAACTGGAATTTTACTATTCTAGTCCTACAATCAATAGAGGTGTAACACAAATGCAACCAATCCATACCCAAGATGACATCAAAATATATCATGTCAAGTTCTATCAAATCAACCAAGGTAACTCTTTGGGACAAGGAAACGGGACATGTCCTATATACCCTCTTAGCCACCACAGAATCACCAACGGGGTAGCGACAGAAAAAGGTTCTAACAATACATTGGGAAGCTTTTCAAATCCCAGAGCTACAAAAAGAGTCACAACTGACAAAGTCATACTCGTATCAAGTAGAACATACACATCTATATTGAAAACTTTTAACATACCCATCACAACATCTGGGGAACTCTCTTGATCATTTCCAGTTTAAAGAGCATAGAAATGGTTTTACTTGGGAGCATTTCCACCTGAATCACTCAGACCGGATAAAGGGTAGAGTTGAGCCCTACGACGACCATCTCCATCATTCCTAGAAACCAAAGGACAATTCCTTAATTTATGATCCATCTTGCCACACCAAAATCAAGCATTAGAACCCGCTAGACACTTCCCTTCATGATTTCTCCCATATTTAGTACAAGTAGGCATAGAAGGCCTATTACCATCTCCTTAAGGTTTTGGGTTAGACACCCTTTCATTATTAGCCCTTGTAGGAGCACTATAAGAACCTTGCCCCTTATATGGGGCTCGCTTCCACCGGCCTAGCCTCTTTCCACTGGTTAAACCAAATCTGAGCAACCCCTTTGAGTTGGTAATTGGCTAATTTTGCCTTCTATACCGGAGTCACACCCATAATAGCAAATACCTTATAAAAATCAACGATAAACTCTTGAGGGTCTTCCTCAACTTTGGAGCAATAAAATTTGGGAGGGTTTATTCTCGTAAAACCCCTCACTCTTGCCGCCGTCGCACCCATATTTGGGTTCACGGGGACTACCACCTCTCTATTGGCTTGTGCCAGCACAACTTGAGACAACACTTCGAATGCTGACCTAAACTCTGCATTAGTCAATTCTCATTCAATGGGTCAATCGAAGATTGACGAGGAGCTTGGGGAGGAACCGAAGGAGGAACCTCTTGCTCAACATTGCCTTCCTCCAACCTTATAGCATTTGCCTTTCTAGTAGTCCTATTTTGAAAACCATTGGGCACGGATTAGGAGAAAGACTTATAGAGTTAAACTCCATGGAACAACTTAGAGAAGTGAAGAAGTGAAATTTCCTAAACATCTAATAGCCTCTCATTCATAAATGTGGCGCGCTTCACATATATGAACAAGACTCTATTAGACGTGGTTTGGACATCCTAGAACCATTCTAAACTTTGTGCTCTGATTACCAAGTTTGTCACGACCCAGGGTACCCCTAGATGTAACAAGGTGTATAAGACCCCGAGAGGCCTCATACAAGCCACTTAGCATATCATAATATAAAGTAATAGAGATGAACTGGAATTTAAGACTTTTCAATATAATCAAAGTCTTTTATAAAATGAGCGGAAGTCTAACATATTTTTCTCAAATAATCTAAACATAAGAGGATAGAAATCTTGGGACACAGCCCATAGGATATTCCAAGACATACAGGAAAAGCATACAGGAAAGTGGTGATCACATCCTCGAACACAATGAGGACTCACCAAAACTTCACTTCCTTGAATCAACAACGAAGCTAGCCATGAGTTTGAGAAATAATGTCACCAAACCCTACATTTGATAAGAATGTAGGAAAGAGTATGTGTTAGTACAATCAAGTACTAAATATGATGGCTAGCATAAACAATACAACATAAGCATTAGTCAACATAAGACATAAGCCATAATCATAATCAAGACATAATAAGAATCATAATGAAGGAGGAATACTCCCTTAAGTAACCTCACTTAACCTTAGCCAAGACATAGGTCATCCGCCTCTAGTCAAGCTTACATCATGGAAGGCATATCTAGCAACACTCCAAAAAAGTCAACTTCATAACATAATAACATTAATCATACTTACTTTTAAAGACATGGGGATTCGTCTCAATGCCTAGCTTATAAAGGCTAATGGGTATTCACCTCTTGCCTTACTTACCTTTAGATTGTGGGTACTCGCCTCCACAATCTCATCATATGACATGGGTACTCGCCTCCACATCATTTCATAAGGAGCATGGGTACTCGCCTCCATGTCCAATTTATCATATTAGGAATGTGGGGACTCACCTCTTGTTCAATTATAAGGAGTTCACCTCATATTCTTGCATATGGAGGTCAAGGGTAATTGCCTCTAGCCTCATCATTCATTAAGCATTTTAGTCTAGATTCATTTTAGGTGAGCAATAACTTCAACCTAAAATCATTCATGTGAGTAAACCTTTCACATTCATACAATCAAGCTTATCAATTAATTCTAGGATGTATCCCTTCCATACTACAACATCAACAATCAACAATTCATAGTCTAGGCTTTACTCTCAAAGCACTACATCTCATGATTATCATTTATTCTTTACTTTCAAGCAATTAACATCATATTCATCATATATGCTTCAATCTCAAACAATTCTAATCATGATTCATCAATCCTATAAGGATATATCTAACCTATAGAGTTTCCTTCACATGGCATCAAACCCAACTATATCAATTCAACCCTAAAATCATTGGATAGGCATGGGTACATTTAATTTCATACTAAATACATGAAATTCTATCAATTCAATTATAAACAATCATAATCCACTCAATTGGATCAACATTCATCATAACCCACAACAATTGAAGAAACCCTAACTATAATTGGGGAAATTCTTTTTCAAATTATGGAATTCTAGGGGACTCCATGGGTAGGAATGGCAATAGGGTGGGGTAGATATGGGGCGGGGTGACTTTAAGGCTATGTGGGGAGGTGAGGGTTTAAGTTTGTGTGGGGCGGGTTGGATGTGGGGAGGGTTGAAGTGGGTTTTTTAAAAATTAATGTGGGGAGAAGCGAATTGCTGGTATATGTGATTTTATATGGGTTCCAACTTAATTTTAACTTTTTACATGTTATAAGAGTGATAGAACATTATTTATTAAGATAATTTCATTAAATCTACTAAAATATTCAAGATAATAAATGAAATGGTTTAATAAAAAATAATACAATTTCTTACATGTTTCCCAATTGACCTCTAAAAAATAAAATTTTAAGTCACTATCCTTTTCAATTAATACAAACTAATGAAAAATGAATTTACTTTTATGAATTTTATTTTTAGTATCAAACATAACTAGTAAAAGAAAATATTAAAAAAATTATGCGGGGAAGGGTAGGGCGGGTTGAAAATGAAAGAGTTGTTTGCAGGGTGGGGCGGATAAAAAAATTTGTGGGTTAATCTCAACCCGCACCGCCCCCACCCTACACCGCCCCATTGCCATCCCTATCCATGGGAGGAAGGATCCCATGGATGGAAAGCCATCATACCTTAGTCAGAATGCCCACCAAAGCTTGAAAATTGGGAGACTTGATCTTGACCGAGCTTCAATCTCCATCTTCTTCTACCTTCTAGAGAGAGAATATTTGAGAGGGGATTTGAGTTTTTTTTTTTGGGAATTGAGAGAATGACTTAATTGAATGCGTTTAGGGGTCTAAAATCCTTATATAGGTGTTCTAGGTTTAGGCAAAATGACATCACATTGATTTAATTAAATCTAGAAAAGACCCTTATGCCCCTAAAATTAACTACCAGTAACGAACCACAGATCCCTGACCGACGGACTGTCGACTGACCTATGGTCCGCCCTAGTCGGTCATGGTTTCTTGTCAGAGAATTTGGCCTGACCTACGGACCCATGGACCATGGACAGTGGACCCACCTACGATCCATAGGTCCCTCTGTGGTCCAAGGTTGGGCCATTTTCTGAAACTGCCTACCCACGGCCCCACCTACAGTGTGTTGGTCAACGCACGGGTCGTGGTTTGCCCTCGTGGATGGCACCTGCAATTTCCCAACAACTGTTATTTGCCTCATTTCGAATCCGGGGTGTTACACCTTTTCTTCCCACAATTCACTCCCCTCACATTCGAGGATACAATGTTTAAGTTCATTGATCCATGATGGCCAAATACCTCCCTTTACTTCTAGAGCCATTGCTATGAAGCTTAAAATCTAGTTGTAGGTTTTTTAGTTCCAATTACCCTTTCTTCTTGCATGTTGACTAGTCACTCTGTTTCCCCTTTATTTATTGCTTATTACTATCAATCTTCTTCAATAATTCCTTCGCCCTATTCTCACATCCTTTGAAATTAACCCCAAATTCTGAGCTCGGTTTGATTAAATTTTGTTGTATCTAATCTGAGGTGCTCAATATGTTGTTGTCTTCTTCTGGTAATCGGATACCCAGTGGGATAACATCCTCTGCACCTCCAATTGTATTCTTCTCTGTCAATGGTTGTACAATTATGGTTGTACTTTTCTCCCCCAATTCTTCCTTATCTTTTTCAGGCATGTGTACCATATGTCTCACAACTTCTGATTCACCCTCGTCCTTATAAAATGGCGTAATCTGTCTTTGAGATTTATTTTCCTTCGTTTGATTCAATGATATCTTAATGTTAGTTATGTCTACCGAAAGGGTTTGTAGAGCTTGGGCTCGAGCCTTTTCCATAGCAATTAAGTCAAAAAGAATTTGGCCCAAATTTGGTACCAAATTCCTTTGACCTAGTTTTTGTCTGCTATACGCGTTATATTCGCCCTGTTTAAATCTCGAGCCCACTCATATGAGAGACCCCTCACTCAAAGACTCATTCATCATTTCTGTTGGTAGTGCATCATTAATCATCTGTAAAGGTTTATCTTGGGTATTGACGGCTGGGTACTTTCCCTTATCCTCTCTCCTCGCCTTTGAAATTTTCACGGTGACCGAAGCTTCACACCACATCGGAATGGTGTAAGTGAAACAATCGCAGGTTATTTCCTGGAATTTGTTTACCGTCGCCTTGTACTTTTATTCTATCCCAATGAAGATGATTTTTGAGAGCACATCAGTCTCGATATAGCATCCACATAGGTTACCAAACTCTTTAAAAAAAATTGCGACCATAGATTCATAGGTAAACCTAACAGTTTGATCCATACCCAATATCTCCTTACCTCTGTCGGCCAACAGCCAGTTGTTGGTTTCCACCATGCAAGCTCCAACTTCATCTTCTTCCAGATCTAATTGTTTGTTAAGACATGCTCTGCTGCTAGTCTTCATGGAAGTTCGAACATAAAATGCTCGTCGCTCATGGAATACACTTTGACTTCTATCACCGACTTCCAGGAGTTACATGCCCATCTTTTTACATCATTTAAGTAAGGGATTTTGTTTGCTTGGCACTAGTATTTCCCTACTATGCATATGTTCAGGATCTTTTTTTTATGGTGATTTTCCTCCTTTGATCCTTACTCTATTTGTTATGCTATGTATCTCTGCCTTCTCCGTTGCCTCCATCACCTATCTGTCATGGAAGAAAGCTTCTTTGTAGGACTTATGGAGTTGTTTGTTAACATTCACTACTATACCGTGTGTTTTGTCGGGTTCATAAATAAACCCAGCAATCTTGTGACCTATATTCCCCCAACCTCCTTTAAGTGTAGATTTCGAAGTAATTATGATTGGTTTGTTTT
The DNA here is from genome assembly GCA_029582685.1 of Solanum piurae. Taxonomy (NCBI): domain Eukaryota; kingdom Viridiplantae; phylum Streptophyta; class Magnoliopsida; order Solanales; family Solanaceae; genus Solanum; species Solanum piurae. Next base: position 51,930 of record JAJOOO010005403.1, on the reverse strand, counting down.
GACCTTGTAATGTTATAAAACTAATGTATCTCCCACACGTACTGTATTTGAGAGTGGAATAGAAGTCTGCAAATTGGTCCTTCATGTTCCACCTCTTAACCGTCCTCCCCTACACTTTGGAGGCTTCATATTTTCTCTTTTCTTGTTAATAAATCCCAAAATTTAGGTTGATGCTCCTGGATAGATGAATCTGCAAATTTAAGGAGTGATCAGGATATCTCCTAGTATAGAAGGAATATAATAACATATTTTCTCTTTTCTTGTTAGACAACATCTAAACAATGTAGAGGAAATAAGATTGGAACCCCCACCCACCCATATTTTCCTTTTACTTCTTCTTTATTTTATCATCAACCATACAAAAGGTCGCACCTGGATGGAGAGTCATCCGAGAAGTGCCACTCCACGATGGATCCCTGTCTGGAATCTCCATAGGTGGTGCATGTGGATTACTCTCTAAGAAATGGATGTTATAGACTAACGTTTAGAACATGTAATTATGACTCAAATCTCAGTAGAAACATGTTGTTAATGTGACTTTGTCAGATCATCCAAAGTAAAATACAAAGGCCATCCTTTGTTAAAACCCCGGTTATTATTCTCCGTCTTCTTCTTCTACTACATAAATAGCTAATACCCTTATACTAGTACGTACAGAAATAAAAAGAAACAACTCAAGTAGAACACAACAAGTAACGTTGAAGTTGAACATAGCAAATGACCATTGATAAATGATGAATCTGTGTTGCCAAATGAGTCTGATGATAATTCTTTTATTAATGCCATTGGGCATGATAATTCCATCAGTTGTCTCATTTGTTCTCTAGGTCGGATTATAGTCCCTTGTCATTTATTTGACCTCAAGCAACGAATGAGACAACTGATTGTATTGTCACACCGAATGGCATGAATAAAAGATTTATCATTAGAGGATTCCCATGAAGAGATGAAAAAGTTTAAAGATTGTCTCTCATTGAGTTCTCCAAAGAAATATGTTTTGTTGGGTCCAAGAGTTTCATCTAAAAATAAAAAATCTCACTAAGAAACCAATAAGGAAAAAAAATCTCAAGAGCCATTAGAGTAAAAAGCAAGATTATCAGACATACCTAGACTCTTCTTCACTTAAATCCTCACTTCCACCCAGTATAACACTAGTATATACACTACCAAAAGCATAGAAGTTAGATTAGAATAAAAAAACGTACATATCATATTAGGATAATGATTAAAAGTAAACACCTATATACATCTAACCGTTAAAAATTCAATCAAATACCATATAATTTGATCAAGTTTATCAATTATAGAGAGGGCCAAACCAATTGTCCACCTTAGAAAATTTCAAAAAACAAAAGACCAACAATAACATAAAACCTCATGTGAGGAACAGTGGAACACCACACAAAGTTGTTATCAGAACTAATATCAGACTAGTACTAATACTAATGTTGCTCCTAGGAAGAAGATACTTTGTTCCTGTGCCTCCTTCTATATTTAGAAAACAAGCTGCTCATGGATGTATTTGTAAATTTGTGGATTCATGTAAGACAATATTCCCCTACCCTGAACCATAAATAGGCAGTGTGCTCCTATACTATTGGAGTTTTGTAAGATTCTGGGAGGGTTGACATTGCAGAATGATGTGAAGGTTGTTAGGAACTTTTGATAAAGAAAAGATAAAGATTCAACAGAATTTCCTTTTGTCATTCATGTGGCATATTACAAAAGGCTTAGACATATATAGCTATTTAAGTTTTTTTTTAAATAGTAGATACCATACCTATCCAACCACTATTGACTTTTTTACAAAATAAATTCCATAAATCAAGGAATACCTTTTTGTACAAACTAAACATAATATTTAAAAAAGGAACCTTTAAAGAAGAGACTATCTAGAAATATCTTATTTTCTAACACTCCTCCTTGAGATTCTTCTTCAATACTCCCAACTTAGCCCTTAGAACTTCAAATTTCCCCTAAGGAAGAGCCTTGGTCATGATGTATCCAATCTGCTAATCTGAGCTGCAATGAACAAGTTGAACTTCGCTATCCTTCTCTTTTTGCATGATAGTGTGAACCTTTAAGTTTATATGATTGCTACGACCATGTCGCACTGGATTTTTGGACATTGATATTGCTGACTTGTTTTCAACTTTAATGATAGTAGTTTCAATGTCATTTTGCTCCAGCTCACGTAGAAACTTTCTATACCATAGAGACTAATTAGTTCCACCAGCAGCGGCAATGCATTCTACTTCTACAGAAGATTGACCTACCACCTCTTGCATCTTTGAATTCACTGAGAACATGCCTGAATCAAGTGTAAAAACATATCCATAAGTGTTTTTATATCATTAGGGCTTCCTTCCCGATACAATCTGAATAACACATCAGTTTCCCTTGCTCTTCCTTTTTAAACAAAATACCATAATCAACAATTCCCTTGACATACCTCAAAGTTCACTTAGCAACACCAAGATGAACTTGACTTGGAGCATGCATAAATCTCGACAGAAGACTTGCTGCGAATATGAGATCAGGTCTTGTTGCTGTCAAATACAGGAAGCTACCTATTAGATTTCTATAAAATGTTGGTTCATCCCTACCACCTCCTTCGAAACTTGAAATATTTTCAATGTGAACCAGTGGGGTCGGTAGAGGCTTGCACCTCGCCATCTTGAACCTTTTAAGAATATCCCATGCATATTTTCTCTGGCAAACCAAGATTCCATCAGTAGCTTGATTAATCTCCATTCCCAGAAAGTAATTCCTTTCACCCAAATCTCACATTTCAAACATGGTCTCCATTTCTTGCTTGAACAGATTCACCATAGCTTCATTGCCTCCTATTACGAGAAGATCATCAATATAGAGTGACACCACAAGCATATCTCCTTCTTTAGCCTTTTCCACATATAAATTGGTTTCATTTTCACTTCTCTTGAAGCCAAAACAAATGATATCATCATCACTTACTATACCACACTCGAGGAGCCTGCTATAATCCATACAATTCCTTAGGAAGTCTGTAGACTTTGTCCTCCAACCCTGCAACTTGAATTCCTTCGGGTTTGTCAACATAAATTTCCTCCCGCAACAGTCCATTTGATAATGCCAATTTCACGTCCAAATGATACAACTTCCAATTTGTTTGAGGTGCCAAAGCATATATAAGCCTTATTGTATCATACCATGCAACAACTGCAAATGTGTCTCCATAATCTAGACCTGCAACTTGTGTGTAACCTTTCACAACAAGCCTTTCTTTGTATTTATAAACTGAACCACCTGGATTAAGTTTTGTCTTATAAACCCACTTCACCCCTATTATGTTTCTGTCTTTGGATTTATCAATCAGCTTCAGAGTATAATTCTTCTTTATCATACTAATCTCCACCTTCAAAGCTTCAATCCAAACTTTATGTCTTGATACTTCTTGAAAGGTATTGGGTTCTGAGATAGCAACATTGCATCGTTCATATATCTTAGAAAGGGACTTTTTCTTCAAAACTGGTGAATCGAGTGAGGATTCCCCATATGATTCTTCATCTTTTCATCAAGAAGCATTTGATAATCCATTTAGTTTTTCTGATCCAATTGATTGTGTTGCAAGCAGTGGATGCAAGTTCTGAAAACCTACATTATCTTTCTCAATTTGCTCCTTATCCCAACTCTAATGATCATGCTCATCCACTACTACATCTCTTCTGATGGAAATATGTTTTGTTTGCAAATTGAAAACTCTATAACCCTTGGATTGTGATGAATAACCAATATAGATCCCAATTCACCTTTTGGTTCAAGTTTGCTTTTTTTGACCGAATGGACATAAGAATAGAAAATTGAGTCAAAGATTTAGAAGTTTTTCACAGATGGTTTTATTGCACTCCATGACTCAATAGGAGGTTTTAATCCACGTCTTTAGTTGGAAGCCTATTTATCAAATACATTGAAGTATAAATAGGTTATGCCCAAAATCTTTGCGGTAGTTTCTTTTCAAGCTACAAACATTTAGCCATTTCAATAACAGTCATGTCTTCCTCTCTAAGACTCTATTTTATTCAGGTGAACAACTTACTATCGACTTGTGATCAATCCCCGTATCTTCACAATACTTATTGAACTCATTGGAGGTGTATTCACCCCCATTGTCTGACCTCAAAGCCTTTAGCGTACAATCACTTTGTCTTTCTGCAAAAGCTCTAAATTTCTTAAAAACTAGAAATATGTGAGACAACCCAAGTCATCCTTGTTAAGTCATCAATAAAGAGTATAAAATATTTATTGTATCCCAAATATGATGTCTGCATTGGTTCACACACATCAGTGTGAACTAGTTCAAGTTTTTCAGTTGCCCACCAGGTAGCATTTTTAGGAAATGCTTTCCTGTGTACCTTACCCATCAAACATGGCTCACAAACTTCTTTAGACAGTGAAATCTCAAGTAAAGCCTTATTCAATCCCTTTTCATACATAGACTTTACAGTAACATAGTTAAAATGACCATATCTTTTGTGCCACAACCATGACTCTTGTACTATCAAACTTCCCATTTAAAGGAAAAGTTTTATCCACCATTTCCACTTTAACAAACAAACTATCTTCAGAGTGAAAAAACCAAACAATGTTTGTCTTTAAAAAAATAAGGAATATTATTTAGACATCATTTGAGCCACACTTAACAAGTTACATGCTAAATAAGGAACATACACCACATCATTTATAAACTTTGTACCTTGTTTAGTCTGATAGGAAACTGAACCCTTTCCAAGTGCATCTACTCTTTCACCATTCCCCATCCTTACTTTAGTTTTGATTGACTTGTCAAGTGTATGAAACATGAGCTCATTCTTAAAAATATGACTTGTACATCGACTATCTATGAACCATGAGGATTTGTTGGCTGTGTTTTCTAAATGGGAAGCAACAAACAAGTTTTCTTCTTTGTTTTTGGACTCTTCGGTAAATTTTACTTGTTGCACATAGCGTTGTTTTGGTTTATCCTTATTGAGCCTGTAATGTTTCTCAATATGAACCATCTTCCTATAGAATCTACACTAAATCGATGGATTTCCTTTGAACCAACATTATTTTTCTTAATGATTGGTTCTTTACAATGGTTGTTAGGTGGAAATTTTTCTTTCATTGAAGACTCCTTCCATAGTTTTCCATTTGCTACTTTATCTCCTTCCATCCTTATTTTGTCCTTCAGCTTGCCTTTGTGTTGTGCCTGAAATGCCACTTCTACTACTTCTTCATCTCTTATACTTGATATGTGTTCTTGGGCTTGAAAATTGTTGCTCAGTTCTGCCTCAGAGGAAGTCTTCAAATAAATAGATTCCTCTATTAATGAAATCTTAGACTCGAACCTTGTTGGTAAGCTTATCATCTTATTCTCCACCACCTCTGAATCAGGAAAGGTTTCACCAAAAAGCCTTAGTTTGTTAACTATCTCCACAAGCAGAACACATTTTCACAGTATCTCCTTCTTTCATCCTTAACATTTCAAAATCTATTTTTAGAGTTAAGAATTTGATACCCTTTGTCACTTTTGTCGAACTCCTCTTTTAGGTTCTTCCATGCTTCCTTAGGTGTTTCACAAGCAATTTTCTTGTGAAAACCACATTTGCAAGTGTTGAATGAAGACATGTGAGAGCTTTTGGTTTTCTTGACTTCACATCTTCATAAACCTTCATTTGTGCAACAATTGGATTAGGTCCAAGTGGAGGAGGATCATATTTACTTTTGATGGTATCCTATATACTAAGAACTTTGAGATAAGCCTTTATCTCTATCACCCATATGTGATAATTTTCTCCTGTTAACATAAGAGAGATTGAACCCAAGAAGTTGTTGGATTCCATGTTACTGTTGCTCAGCTCTCACCTTAAAAGAACCGTAGAAAACCTTAGCTGTCTTACCTTCACAAATCCCTCAAGAAGAATGTCTTTGATACCACTGTTAGTATTTGGAACTTTTGTGAAAGAAAAGATAAGGTTCAATAAAATTTCCTTTTGTCATTCATGTGGCATATTACAAAAGGCTTAGACACATGTAGCTATATAAGGTTTTCAAAAGTTAGTTGAGACCATACCTCTCCAACCAATATTGACTTTCTTACAAAATATATTCCATAAAACAAGGACTATCTTTCCCTTACAAACTGGACATAATATTAAAAAAAAAGAACCATTAAACAAATGACTATCTAGAAATATCTCATTTTCTAACAGTGGTTTAGAACTCAACCATCTCTCTAGGCTGAGTTTGTGAAGGCTAAGTACTATTTCAAAGTCTACCCTGTGTCTACATCATAGATTTGTGGTAATTTGCAAGCTTGGAATTTTTTAGTTAAAGCTAGAGATGATGCAGAGCACAACATTCCATGGAATATAAATTGTGGGTGTTGTAATATGTCGTGGTGTAATTTGTACTAGAAACTCTCCCTTACAAAACTATATCTTCATTGTATGAACAATGCTAAGCATTCTACCAAGATATGGATATGCTTAAATTTTACTATATGGAAACAGACTCAAGATAGTCTTTACTCTAAAATATATGCTTGGGAAAGCAAAGAGAGGTTAGAAAGAAAGCCTTCTACAATTGCAATGACAACACAAATATTACACATGGAAGCTGATGAATGACTTGAATATGATGATTCAGGACCTTTGCAACGTCAATGACAACACATATATTAATGATAATATTAGTCGTCTGACGAAGATGCTTACCAATTTTCTCTAAATGACCCCAAAGGATGACGCACATAAATTGGAGGAATATCTCTAGATATTTATTCACTCATCTGTTCTTGTGGCTCTAGTAAAAGTTTATGTATTTCCTTATGTAACTACCAAACAAGATACTCATGGATGTAATTATCAATTTATAAATTCATGTAAGACACTTTTTGCCAACCCTGTAATCGTATATAAGCAGTGTGTTCCTATATTGTTTGATTTTTGTAAGTTTCTAAGAGGGGATGAGGGTGTTGATGATACTTTGTATATATTTTTGCCAGAGTAGTTTAGCTGCAATGATAGAGTGGTATGTCCATGATGTTAAGTGTGTGTTAAGATTGCAGGATGTTTTCCCTTTGGTTCTTCAGTTGGCGATAAGGTTATCACATGCTTTAGAATTGAGTGTGCAATCAGTTGAGTTTATATAGTTATTAGATAGTGATGTGCGTGAGTTTATCAAGTTTATGCATTCGGTAAACTGTGCAATACAACATCAAGAAATATTTGGTAGTTTGATCAGTTTCTCTTCCTTGATTCAAGGTGAAGCAGGAAATGAAAGATTAGAGATTGTAGGAATGTATCGTGTTTTTTGTGACATGCTGGAAAATTGGAGTTATGTCTAAAGAAACTAGAAAGCATATGGGTAACGGTAAACAAATAAAGAGGTGAGTCTATTCTACGCTGTTGGTTCCAGTATTATAATTCTAAAGGAGTTAGAAAGCATTTCAGTGTACTATCTTTGAAATACAGAGCTTTTGTCCTTATAACGATAGTAGGTAGAAATAGTAACTATCTTTGAAACCGTAACAACATCCTTTGATTTAATTTCTAAATGTCTATCCTTTGAAACTATAATCAAAGACTCCAGAAACTTTGTCCGCAGCAAAAATAAATTCACCAATTTCTCTTCAAGCTCAATTTTATTGTATCATTTCTCCTTTAAGAGCTTTAGCTTTGGAAATTCTATTTGGCAATTCTCAAATTTTTCCTTTGCCACAAAGTTCCAATAGCTTCCTGCTTCCATTGCATAATCACCAAGCTGCATAATTTTAATTAATTATTAATTACTTCACAAATAATTAACAATATCTAAAAAAAATTAAAATATTTAAAAGGTTCAAATTAATATACTAACATCGATAAAGAGTCTTTCAATATTGTCAAGAATTGTCCCAAAATTGAAAGACTCTTTATCGATGCAAGTATATTAATTTGAACCTTTTAAATATTAATTTTTTTTAGGTATTGTTAATTATTTGTGAATTAATTAATTAATTAATTAAAATTATGCAGTTTGGTGCTTATGCAATGGAGGTAGGAAGTTATTGGAACTTTGTGGCAAAGGAAAAATTATAGAATTGCCAAATAGAATTTTCAAAGCTAAAACTATTAAAGGTGAAAGGATACAAGAAACTTGAGCTTCAAGAGAAATTGGTGAATTTATTTTTACTGCGGGCAAAGTTTCTGGAGTCTTTGATTATAGTTTCAAGGATAGAAATTTAGAAAATAAATCGAAGTATGTTGTTACGGTTTCAAAGATAGTTACTATTTCTACCTACTATCATTATAAGGACAAAAGCATTTCAGTGCACTATCTATACAACTTTGAAATGCTTTCTAATTCTTTTAAAATTAAAAGACACCACGACCAACAGTGTACAATCGACTCACCTCTTTCTTTGTTTACCAAACCCGGCTGACTTTCCAGTTTCTTTAGACACAACTCCAATTTTTCCAGCAAGTCACAAAAAACATGATGCACGCCCTCAATCTTAAATCTTTCATTTTCCTTCTCCACCTTTCTTCAAGAAAGGGAAACTAATTGAACTGCCAAATGCTTCTTGATTTTGTATTGCACACATTATCGGATGCATAAACTTAATAAACTCACACACTTCACTATCTGATAATTGTATAAACTCAGTTGAATGCTCATTGAATACTAAAGCACTGATAACCTTGTTACCAACTCACGACTAAAAGGGAAAACATCATGCAATCTTAACACACACTTAACATCATGAACCTACCACTTCATCATTGCAGCTAAACTACTCCAGCAAAATATATACAAAGTATCATCAACATCCACAACCCCGCTTAGAATCTTACAAAACTCAAACAATATAGGAGTAAACTGCTTATATACGGCTATAGGGTTGGTGAAAAATGTCTTACAAAGAAAATAATGACCAAAAAATTACAATGGGTTCACCTCTTCATTTTTTATCAAATCCACCTCGCTTTCCTTTTTTACTAGACACAACCCAAATTTGTCCAACTTAAAAAATACATGATGCATACCTTCAATCTATTTTTGTAATTGTGCGTCTCAAATCTTTTGCTTCCTGCTTCACTCTTACCTTGCTTCATTGAAGGGAAACTAATCAAACAACCTAATTCTTCTTAAGGGCATATTGCAAACTTCATAGGTAGTATAAACTTGATAAACCCATGCGCATCACAACCTCATAACCCTATAAACTGAACTGATTACACACTCAATTAAACTTGTTTCCAACTCGCGAACAAATGGAAAATATACTATAATATTAACACATTCCTAACATTATACAACTCCATCATAGCTGCTAAACTACTACGAAAAAATATATACAAAGCATTATGAACACCATCAACCTCTCTAACAAGTTTACAGAACTCTAAAATATAGGAGCACTGCCAAGACCCAACCCACCAGGTCGTGCGGGCACCTATGCTAATACCTAAATAGAAGAACTCTTACGCGCAATTTAAAATATGCAATGTAGAAGTGAACAAATATAAACTAATCACCTTATCGTAAATACAAAATGACTCCCAAACTTGATTAAATAAAGTACTTTTGTAAAGAATACACTAAACCCTCTCAAGGAAACTGATCTAAACAAGTACATGAGCTTCTAAGAGAGTAAAATACTATGAAAGATATACAACACAGGTCCAACCACTTGATTCATCACATCTTTGAAGTAACTCATACCACCTAGGATCTCGAAGACATCATCTACAATGTTTAACATGCAATTTTGATCTAAATAGGAATTCTCCCAAAATTTAAACACAAATCTCATGAAAACAGCCTGGTCCTTGATCAATTCAGTAAACCACCTACAAGACTCTTACTAAACCACATTAATTCAATCCTTCTTATCAATTATGTCCCAATCCATAAAGGCTGACAATACAGTACAAGCTTTGGGAATAAGCCAAAGTAACAGTCACCACACGGACTTAACATTCACAAATAAAATGATCAACGATGCTACAACAAGAAATAGTTGATTCATCACATCTTTCAAGTAACCCATACCATCAAGAATCTCTAAGACATCCTCTACAGTGTTTAACGTGTAAAGCCTTGAATGAACTATATTCTCTTTGATCCCTTTCCAGAACCATCCCAGTATTTAAACACAAATCATGATCACTCATGGACAAACATGTAACTATCTCATTACAAAGAAGTAAACCTAGTTATCTCATGAAACCACACATACAAAATAAAAAATATACAAGACGTGCTACCCAAGACAACCATTAGTAATTTGTACTCGCGTGGTACCTAAGCCAACCATATAGTGTGGTACATACCCGAGCCAATCGTTACTACATACCAAGCACGGTACCTGATCCTACCTTGAGAATATCCTGTACCAAGAGTGGTACTCGAGACAACCATTAGTCTCTCAAATAAAACCACAATCACAATGAAATACAAACACACTTATAAAAATGAGTAAACAAAATACCTTCATCGCATAAAGATAGTCAATAATTCATCACTTCACATTAAGCCCCTACAATTCCCCCAACATTAATACAAGTTTCACTATAGAGATAGTTAGAATGCATACATAAATAAACTTGGAAAACAATAACCATCACTTACACTCAGACACTCTTTCCAGGCAGTTTTCCGCTTGGAACCCGATTACACACCACTCACTTTCCCTCAACATCTCATGCAAAATCATCATAAGCTTAACATTAGTTAATCAAACTCATTATCATCTTAGACCATAACTAACTCCATATTAAGTCATTCAAACTCCATGATCGAAGTCCTATACATGTAATCTCCAACAATTTACAAGGTAAAGTAAATTAAGATAGATCTAACTACTCAGTTAAAACCTAGCCTATATAAACGCCAAGAAACCGCAGAAGAACTTTGAACATAAGTTTCTGGCTCCGTAGGGGAGAATCCTCAAGGTTGTAGATTGAAAATTTATGGGTATGACCCACCTTATGATAGAATCCCTCATCTCCCCTGTCCTCAAGCTTAGAGCAGTTTTTTGGAGGATTTTTGGAGTAACCGTCGTCTGTTTTACCACTAAAGAAATAGAGAACAATTAAAAAATATTACATTTCTGAGTTTCTTCCCCGCTGACCCCTCTATAGAGGCTATCACGCTGCCATAGCAAGAAAGTTCTTATTATGGAGGGATAACATCAGTTGGAGTCTAATTTTCTAATTCTTAGATTTTTTTCATGTCATCCCAATTTTAAATTTGCACGTCATATTACAAGAATTCTCGGGACTCCGCACGAGATGTCCTTTGAATAACAAATGATGGATCAGGTTGTTACAAGCACACTCCTAATATATTGTTATGGGGTTGGGGAAAAGTGTCTTACATAAATCTATAAATTGACAAATGCCTCCATGAGCAACTTGTTTTCTAATATAAAAGGAAATATATATACATTTGCCAGAGGCATGGAAAGAGAAGTGTAAATAAATACTAGGTTATGAAGTTGCATAGGTCATGAATAAGTGAGTTTAATTTATTTACCAGCTTCCACGTGTGAGGATGGTGCGTGCTTCACATTTTCTCAAAATGTTGCAGGGTGTCACCAATTTGGATACAACGCTCTCACCGATTTGGATATAACGCTCTGATATCATTTGGGGAAAATAAAGTTTTTCCCACCATAGAGTAATCAATGCTCCATAGATGATACTCTGAAGGTCAATTGGATTGATCGGATTTAAGTGATTTATTGGATTCTCTGATAACATGATGCAACTAGTTGATGGAATTACTTTGAAGGACTAGGGTTTCTCCATCGTAAAACATACACACAAAGAATTGAATAAAGTTGACAAATAAAGAAAGATGGTTTCGTCTTTTTGCACCCTCACGTCAGCGGAATAATCATTGAACTTATGTTTGATGTTGTGTTATGGTGTAACTGATACGCCATTGGAAGTTGGGAGCAGAAAGAGTTGTTTGAGTTTGAGATCTGATATGTTTGAGGCAATGATATATATATTGTAGAGTCTCCAATTAGGGAGTCAACTACATTATTTTGTAAAACTAGTGAAATTTGTCGCCTTCCCTTCCCCCACCCCCTCTCTGAATTGCCTATTAAATCTCCCCTACTATCCCTTGTGTCCCTTCCTCCCTCTGCCTCTATGCGTGAAAAATCAAATGAAAAATCCTCCACATCATGAGTTATGAAGCGAAATACAATGATAAAAGCATTTAAGGCCTATTATAAATGTCATCGTATAAATAGATTCAAATGTAATTGACACGTAATAATTGTTTCAAGATAATATGAAATGATACTTGTGGCCTATACCTAAACTTTACAAGAGGCCTTACTTCTTTCTTTTCTTTTTTTGAAAAAAAAAAATTCTCATGTATTTTAAAGTCTTTTTTTTTGCCTTTTCAGCTAAAAGTTAGTAATCATCCTTTTTCTTGATATATTTATTTCTCTAATAATTCTTTTAATATTCACAGTATAGCTATTAAATCTTTCTTAAAACATTATCTATGATCCTCTTCTTAGATTGTATTCAAATTCATTTCTCTTTTTCATTGTAGTTTTGTGTAATGCTATTCATATTTTCTAGTTAATGAATTTGAATTCTAAAGATAGTATATACTTATATGTGAAATATATATGAAGTTACCAATGCCAAATTTTAAATATATAATAATAAGTTAAAACAATAAATGTATTTCTAGAAGTTGATAATTTTATTTAAAATAAAATCTTACTACTGGAAATTGCTTATTGCAATGTATGAAAGAAAAAATGATTAATTTAATTTTTCAATGCCCTCACCCTTGTAGTTTTTTAGAATAAATCACTTTTGTAAAAAAAATTGAGTACAAACTATATTACAAGAAAAAAAAAAGAAAAAAATATCAAGATAGATTTAAATTATACCCTTAAATTGTCCAACTCCCACCATTAATCACATGGTTAATAGTAGTTCTCTTTCCGGAAAAAATCTTGCTCTTTATTTCCTTATGTAAGTAAATTACTTTAGAAACAAATAAATATAAAACTTGGAATTTATTAAAAAAGTGTCACCCTTCAAGCCTACACCCCGAACGTGGCTGGCACTCGAGAACCAGTGTTGGCCCCAAGCGAACCCTTCGCCTAGCTTACTTACTCAGCGGAAGACTTAAAAGCATAAATACAAGGATTCAATGCATCTCTACTCAACTGTTAAATAAAATAACTTAGAATGTTTAAAAGTCAACATTCAACTTGGCCAAAATGGCAACTCATGTCTTAACCTATAAAATGTAAAGACAATTGAACTACTAACTATCTATGAAGCCTCTAAAACAAAGAGGGATGTCGGGACAAGACCCCCGATCATCCTAACAATGAAATACTGAAAGCAAAGCAAAAAGGAGTCCTCTGGAATGCAAGGAGGCTCACCAACTGACTCTAAGTGCTCAACTGGATCAATGAGGTACTGGGTGATGATCCTGGTTACCTGTTTCTGCATCATAAGAAAATGCAGGCCAACTAGCATCACTACATTGAATGTATGAGTATGCGAGTTGGAATGCTAAACACAACATAGGCTTGAAAAGAATCTAAAAGGAACACTTACTGTCACGACCCAAGCCTATACCCTGAACGTGGCTGACACTCTAGAACCATTTCTGGTCACCAAGCGAACCCTCATCCTAGCTGACTACAAGCGGAAGACTAACTCAAACATACAAAGCTTAAAAACTAAATACAAATTCATGAAACTTAAATACAAAGCTTTAACCCAAAAGAAAACTCAGAATAATATAATATACTCAACTCGCCCCAAAATAGTAAACTTAAATCTTTAAAAACATTTAACAAAATAAATGAACAAACTTCTAAAACTCTACTGTCTATCTATGAAGCCTCTAAATGACAAAGACGGAAGTCTATATAAGACCCACAACTTCCTAACAACTTATATAACTGAAAGCTAAATGAAATCCACTAGAAGCAAGGAGGCTCACCATAACTAACTCGAACTGCATGCGGTATCAACAAAGTTCCTATTGATGACCCTGCATACATGTATCTGCATCATGAAAGGATGCATGCCAAATGGCTCAGTACATGGAATGTACGAGCATGTAAGGGGAATTCTAAAACATAAACATAAGCTTGAACTTGATAAAAGGGAAACATACTTACCTCTTTTCAGACTTACTCAACTCAAGGAATACTCAAGGATACTCAAACTTACTCAACTCAGAAGTACTCAAGGATAAGATACTCAACTTAGTAAAACTCAACAATAAGGTACTCGACACAATGAAGCACATATCAACTCAAGATGCTCAACTCAAAATACTCAACTCATGATACTCAAGGATAATGCAATAGTAAAAGATACAATATATATGGGAAGCTGTAAAACTGTAGATAGCAACTCAATGTATTGAAAAATACAATAATACTCAGTGTGTATATAAAAATACAATATAACTTTGTCGGAGTTTCTCTAACCGACAACCACCACTATGAGCCTAAGTAATGATACAGCGTCTTGCCCACGCTGCCAGAACTGTCCTATACTTTGTCGTCATATAGAACGCCTTAACTAAGTGAATCCACTAGTCTATGCTAAAAAGCACTTAAGGAATCATCTAAAAAGTATGATCATTTACTACCCATGATGACTACATGGTTTATGGAGACGTGAGTTATCTTAACTCAAACTCGTCCCCATATAGGTGTTGAATACTACTCCCAAAATACTCAGCTCATATGTTTAAAATCATAACTTCTTTCTTTGGTTTGAGATAATTACTCAAAACTTAGTTTAAAAGCTCTCTTGGAATCGATGTTCCCTTTCTTGCTCAAAACTCTTTTGGAAATCTCAGTTTCCTCTAATCTTAAATGTAAAAACATTTACTCTTGGGAATACTTAGTTCCCATATAATCTTTGAATAAATGAACTATACTCTTACTATTTACTCAACTCAAAGATTAAGTCTTAAAACCAAATTAAAACATTTGTAAAAAACTTCTTAAAATATGGTCCATGCCGAATTATGGACGTGAACGACTCAATGCAAGGTTTTCAATAACCATAGATAGAACTCAATACTTGGAACTCAAGAACTTCAATGATACTACTCCTCTCAAAGGTACTCAACTGATGGAGTTCATGCGGAAGTTATGGGCATGACGACTCAACTCGAGGGTCTACATAATAATATGGAACTCGTGATTACAACTCTTCTCATTCTCATACTTACTTTCTCAGAACTTAGTTCAAATCGATAGTTGATCTCAAAGGACTCACAGTTGAACTCAAAAGCTTTCTTGAACTCTACTCTACACTCACTCTTAAATGTGAATTATGAATTCTAAAGTTATGGTTCATGATATGAAGGATCTTGTAATGATAAATTTGCCTCATGAATATATTCTCCTCACTCTCATACTAGCTTGCTCGAGTCTTGAAACAAGTTATTAGAAATTGTAGAAGACTCCTCAAAAAGACTCAAAGGGACTTTGTAAAAAATGATTGAAAGAACTCTCAAAACTTGACTCTCAACTCTATCTTGAATTTGATTTATGAATTCAAGGTTGTGATTTGTGATAGGAAAGATCTCATGATGTTTAGGAGTGTTTTTAGATAGTTAAACATGAGAAATGATTGAAAAACACTGTCTGGGGAGCAAGACCGCGACGCGGAGATAAATTAAGAATTTTGGTCAAAATAATTTTTGAAACAGTGGAGTCCGCGACCTCTCCGCAATACGGAGAGAAAATTTTCACACTGAAGGAACAAGTTCGCGACGCGGACCTGGTACTTGTTCCTTGTCCGACTTTTCTTTCTCATTTTCTAATCCCAATTCACCTAAATTCGATTCTTTTTCTCAAATTCTCTTTAGATTCAGATACCCAATACATGTACTCAAGAATCTAATCAAGCACAACTCTAAAATCAACTCGATTTCCTCAAGAGTTCATCAATCTCATCTTAACTCAAGAACGAAAGCCAATTTCAAGACACAATTCAAGAACATTAAACCTTCATCTTTCTAGAATAGATTTAACGCTGAAATTAACATGATTGGCATGTGGGTGAACAGACCCAATACTATGGAAGCTTACATACCTCTTAGGGATTAAACCCTTGGAAAAAATCCGCAACAAAATGCAAGACTCTCGACGAATGCTTGGATCCTCTTCTCTTTTCTCCTCTTTTCTCTTCCTTTCTCGTCTTGAACTCTCAACTAAAACCCTAAGTGTATATTAGGATTATAAAACTGAACCTAATAGGATTAGACCCTTAAAACCTTACTAAAAATGAATTAAATCAGATTGGGTAAGGAAAAGATCAAAATACCCCTTACTAGTTTCCGGTAACTTTCCTTATTTGGACAGTCTGACTTCAAAAGGGCATATCTCACTCATACGAACTCGAAACTTAGCAAACTTGGTGGCGTTGGAAAGATAATTC
This sequence comes from Solanum piurae, assembly GCA_029582685.1. Taxonomy (NCBI): domain Eukaryota; kingdom Viridiplantae; phylum Streptophyta; class Magnoliopsida; order Solanales; family Solanaceae; genus Solanum; species Solanum piurae. The sequence goes on along the minus strand of JAJOOO010005403.1, from coordinate 35,461 downwards.
AAAGACCTTTTATTGGATACAATGTAGCCCAAAAAACTCATTATGTTCTGAGAGTTATGGCCATTTAAAGTTGACCTAAAACTTAAAGAAACTTAGGAATGACTTGAATGAACTCTCTTTAGTTCTTTTTGGAACTCAAGGTGCTACATCTAGTGACCTTAACACTAAAGAAATTTAAATTCCTCGGTAAAATGACTACTCACAATGAAGGATGGTTTGAGTCTTAGTTCAAAAAAAATTTGTGGTGTTACACTTACCTTGGCTTTACTCAACTCTTGAATAACTTAACTCAATATAAAGCAATAAAGCATATGTAATATATAGAAAGCTTGTAAAACAGTAGAAAAAAACTTAGTTCGTTAAAGAAAATGTAATAACAAACTCAACTTTACTCTTATAATAAAGTAATATAGTTTATGTCGGAGTTTCTCTAACCGACAACCACCACTATGAGCCTAAGTGGTGATACAGCGTCTTGCCCACGCTGCCAGAACTGTCACATACTTTGCCATCATATAGAACGCCTTAACTAAGTGGATCCACTAGTCTATGCTAAAAAGCAACTTAAAGAAGTCATCTAAAAAGTATTATCATTTACTACCCGTGATGGCTACATGGTTTATGGAGACTTGAGTTAATATGAACTCGCATCCCCATATCGGTTCTCAATACTACTCCGAAGATATACTTAGCTCATATGATTTAAATCAAAACTTCTTTCTTTTGTTTGAGGTAATTACTCAAAATTTTAGCTTAAAATATCTCTTGGAAATCGGTATTTCCCTTTCTTGTTCAAATGTGAAAACATTTTAAACTCTTGGGAATACTTAGTTCCCTTATAGATTTTTGAGAAATGAACTCAACTCTTTATTCTTTGCTTAACTCGAAACTTAAGTCTTAAAACAAAGTTAAAACGTTTGTGAAAGACTTTTGAAAACTTTATAAACTTCTCTTGACTTGCTTCTTAACTTCTAGACTTGACTCTTAACTTTCCTTGAATTGAATTATGGATTCAAGGTTCATGATCTCATGTTTATGGATGATTTCATGATGTTTAGATGTACCTAAGAGTGTTGGAATCAACTAGAAAACATAGGTACGTATCTAAGGAACTAGTACGGAAGGTTGGGAAAGAAATGGGAAAAATTGGCGTCCCTAGCGCTCTGAGAGGCGTGGGGAACCAGAGCACAAACTTCAGAGCTGAAATTGTGGCACTCTGGCTGGCGCATTGCCCCAGAGCCCAAATTTCAGACTCTGAAGTGGGGTGCTTTGAGAGGAGCGACGCCCCAAGCCCCTGCCTAGAAAATCCCTGATTTTTCTCCTTCGTTTTTCATCTCTTAACCCTCTAAACTCCAATGGTTCTTTCCCCAAACGTTTAGAATCGACTACACCCTCAAAATACATCAGATTCTATTCTAAATCACACCTAAAAACGTGATTCAAACTCAAGAAAACTTCAACAACACAACCCACAAGAATTCAAACGAATTTCATCAAGACCTCAAAGGATTTACTTTCAAATCTAATATACTTTGCTGAATTGAATCATGATTCGCACGTGGGTGAACTAAGCCAATGCTATATGATCTCACATACCTCATAGGGATCACCCCTTGACGAAATCCACAAATGAAAACCTTACGAACGATGATCTTTGTCTCTTTTCTCCTATTCTCTCCTCTTGCGTTCTTTCTCCAAAAACCCCAACTCTAATTTCAAAAGAGTAAACTGACCAATATCAGTTTGACTCTTAGAAATATTACCAAAAACGAATTAATTAAGTTGGGTATGGAAAAGACCAAACTACCCTTCCAAATTCGGATTGGACTTTCCTTAATCGAACAGCCCAACTTCCAATGGACATATCTCACTCATACGAACTCGGAATCGCGCAAACTTGGCGGTGTTGGAAAGATTATTCCAAGATATTTTCTACGATATCTTGAAACACACCTAACTAATCTTGATCTAGGATTTATGCTCATTTGACGTTGACCAAAAACTCAACTTAACATACTTCACAATTTTCCATATTTTTATATACTTTCCAAAAATGATTATTTCCAATTTTTAACTTCTTCCTAGTTCTTTCAATTTGCGAGATGTTACAATATCTCCCCCTTGGGAACATTCATCCTTGAATGAGATTACTCTTACTAGGCTAAGGGTGTAACATTAACCATTCAGTTCAAACACCCAACAAGCAAATGCAAGAACAACATGCCAACTTATAAATAAATACCAAGAAAAGGATTAGTACCTTAATTTGGAACTTCTCCGAATTCGAAGAGATGTGGATATCTTTTCTTCATGTCCTCCTCATCTTCCCAAGTAGCTTCCTCAACAAATTGATTCCTCCAAAGAACTTTGACTGATGCTACCTCTTTTGTCCTCAACTTGCGAACTTGGCGATCTAAAATCTGAACAGGAATCTCCTCATAAGACAAGCTATCCTTGATCCCAATATATTTGGTTGGTATGATCAATGAAGTATCACCCATGCACTTATTAAACATGGAGATGTGAAACACCGGATGAACCGTTGCTAACTCTTTTGGTAGCTCTAACTCATAAGCTACATTACCTGCCCTTTTTGATATTTTGTAAGGGCCAATATACCGAGGACTAAGCTTCCCCTTCTTACTAAATCTCATAACACCTTTCATGGGTGAAACTTTCAAATACACCCAATCATCTACTTCAAACTCTAACTCCCTTATCCTAACATCAGTGTAGGATTTCTGACGACTCTGCGCCGTTTTTAACCTCTCTTGAATCACTTTCACCTTCTTCATAGCCTGATGAACTAAATCAGGTCCTATCAAGCCAGCTTCACCAACCTCAAACCATCCAATATGAGATCTTCATCCTCCCGCAAAGAGCTTCATAAGGAGTCATTTGGATGCTAGAGTGATAACTATTGTTGTAAGAAAATTCAATAAGGGGTAGGTGATCATCCCAATTATCTTTGAAATCAACCACACAGGCCCTCAACATGTCTTCGAAGGTCTTAATAGTGCGCTCTGCTTGCCCATTTGTGTAAGGGTGAAAAGCAGTACTCAAGTTCACCTTTGAACCCAAGCCTTTTGGGAATGATTTCAAAAATTATGCATTAAATTGCACACCTCTGTCTGAAATAATGGAGACCAGAACTCCATGAAGTCTAACCACTTCTTGAAGATACAGCTTGGCATAATCCTCTACTGTGTAGGTAGTCTTTATCGGCAAAAAGTGGGTTGATTTTGTCATTCTATCAACAATCACCCATATCGAATCATGTTGCCTGCGATACTTTGGTAAACCCGTGATGAAGTCCATATTAATCATCTCCCACTTCCATTTCGAAAGTTCTATATTCTGGGCCAAACCACCGGGCCTTTGATGCTCTACTTTAACTTGTTGGCAATTCGGACACTTAGAAACAAATTCTACAATGCCCTTCTTCATGCTACTCCACCAATAGACTTCTCTCAAGTCGCGATACATCTTTGTGGAACCCGGATGAATGGAATATCTGGAGCTATGAGCTTTGTCCATGATCCTCTCTTGGAGTCCATCCACCATCAGTACACACAATCTACCTTGATATCTTAATACGTCATCTCCCCCTTGTTCAAAAGCTAAAACTTTTTTCTTATGAACATTTGCCTTCAATTCAAGCAAAATAGGATCTTGGTCGTGCGTTTCCTTCACTTCTGAAACTAATGAAGACTCAACCCCATTCATCACCAGTGCTTCTCCTTCTGTGGAATCCATAAGTCGGACTCCTAAGCATGCAAGTCTATGCATATCTTTCGCTAATTCTCTCTTTTCTTCCTCACCATGGGTGGAACTACCCATAGACAACCTGCTTAAAGCATCAGTAATAACATTAGCCTTACATGGGTGGTAAAGAATACTCATGTCACAATCCTTGAGTAATTCTAACCATCGCCTTTGTCTGAGATTAAGCTCTTTCTGAGTAAACACATATTGAAGACTCTTGTGATCAGTGAATACATCGGCCTGAACACCATACAAATGATGACGTCATATCTTCAAAACAAATACTACAGTAGCCAACTCTAAGTCATGGGTTGGGTAATTCATCTCATGAACTTTCAACTGTCTAGAGGCATAAGTTATAACTTTTACATTCTTCATTAACACGCAACCCAAACCAACTCTAGATGCATCGCAATACACCACAAAACCTTGACTACCTTTGGTAAGGTCAATAATGGGGCAGTAGTCAACCTCTTTTTCAATTCCTGAAAGCTTTTCTCACAAGCTTCAGACCATTGGAACTTCACTGTTTTCTGAGTCAACATGGTCAAAGGGGATGAAATAGATGAGAACCCCTCTACGAACCTTCTATAATATCCATCCAAACCCAAGAAACTCCTAATATCAGTTGGAGATGTGGGTCTAGGCCAATTTTGCACTGCCTCTATTTTTTGGGTATCAACTCTAATTCCATCACCGGAAACTATGTGGCTCGAGAATGCCACAGATTCAAGCCAAAACTCACACTTAGAGAACTTGGCATATAACTAAAATCTGAAGAACTATTCTGAGATGGCTAAGATGATCTTCTTCATTCCTCGAATAGATTAGAATGTCATCAATGAAAATGATAACAAACATATCTAAATAAGGTTTGACTACTATATTCATAAGGTACATGAACGATGTGGGTGAATTGGTTAAACCAAACGACATGACCAGAAACTCATAATGACCAAACGGGTCCTAAATATTGTCTTGGGAATATCACACTCCCTTACTTTCAACTACTGGTAGCCAGATCTGAGGTCTATTTTCAAAAAACAAGAGGCACCCTGAAGCTGATCGAAAATATCATCAATTCTTGGAAGAGGATACTTGTTCTTGATGGTAACCTTGTTCAACTGACGGTAATCTATACACATCCTAAGGGAACCATCTTTCTTTCTCACAAATCAGACCGGAGCGCCCCAAGGTGAGACACTTGGTCGAATGAAACCCTTATCAAGGAGATCTTTCAACTGTTCTTTAAGCTCTTTCAACTCTGCTGGTGCCATTCTATATGGCAGAATAGATATAGGACGAGTATCGGGAAGAATGTCTATGCCGAAGTCTATTTCTCTCTCAAGAGGGACTCCGGGTAAATTATCTGGAAAGACTTCTGGAAACTCTTTTACTATAGGAACTGACTGAAAGGGAGATATCTCAACACTAGAGTCATTAACTCAGACTTAGTGATAGACACAACCCTTAGAAACTAACTTTCTCGCCTTAAGGTACGAAATGAAACGACCCTTAGGCACTACTGAACTACTACTCCATTCTATGACTGGCTCATTATGAATCTGGAATTTAACAACTCGAGTTCTACAATCAATGGAGGAATAATAGGCATGAAGCTAGTCCATACCTAGAATGATGTCAAAGTCTACCATGTCTAACTCAATTAGATCAGTCATGGTATCTTTGTGATTGATAGAAATGACACAATCACGATATACTCGCTTAGCTAGAATAGACTCCCCAATATTTGTAGAAACACAAAAGGGTTCCCAGAATTCTCAGGAATAAGATCAAACTTATTTGCAACATAAGGGGTTACAAAAGATAAACTTGTTCATGGGTCTAGCAAAGCATAAACATCAAGCGAAAAGACTTTAATCATATCAGTGACAACATCTGGAGAGTTCTCTTTCTCTTAGAGAGTAGTGATCGCGTAGAGGCGGTTTGCTCCTCCACCCGTACCGGAAGAAGATCCTCTAGGTGTAGCCCTGTCTGGTGGAGCAACTGATGAAGATTTGGCTCTATTGCCCTAATTTTCACTACCTTTCCTGTTCTTAGGGCACTCTTTCATGAAATGACCCTCTTATCCACACTTAAAACAACCTGACTGGCCATCACGACACTTACCTGGGTGGGTTCTACCACACCTAGCAGATGTAGGAGCCCAGTTACCTCATTGTGCCACACTACCCTGAGATTGCGCAGGTCTAGCTCTGAAGTTCTGCGAATTCTAACCATTATACTCACCTTTGTTTCTGGGTGGAGGTGCACTAGAAGATGATGGAGTAGGTCCCTTTTGCTTTTGCTGAAAGGACGAACGGTTCACATTACTTTTCTACTGCCTGGATTCACTCCCTGTCTTAGCCTTCTTGTTTCTAAACTCTTCCCTATCCCTCAGCTTTTCTTCCTCAACCTGCTGAACATAAGTCATATATCCATGTCCCTAATTAGCATAGTTGTCCTGCCCTCTTTGCTTGACAGATGGGACAACCCTGCAACAAAAAGACTCATTCTACTCCTCATATATGCAACCATCTCCGGAGCATAACAGGATAGTTGGGTGAACTTCAACCCATACTCATGAACACTTAGTGACTCCTATTTTAGGGCAAAAATTCTCATACCTTAGCCTCTTTCAGTTCTCGGGGGAAGAAACGCCCTAAGAAGGCCTCCTCAAAACAAGCCCAACTCGTAGGTGGTGCATCCTCAGCTCGGTTCTTCTTCCATTGATCAAACCAAGTCCTAGCAAAATCCTTTAATTGATATGCAGCTAGTTCTACTCGCTCAGCATCGGCAACGTGCATAACATCAAATACCCTCTTCAGCTCCTTAATAAAGTTATCTAGATCCTCAGTTGTACTCGAACCAGTGAAGCTTGGAGGGTTCATCCTCAAGAACTCACGAATTCTCGAAGTGTCGGCCTCTTCTTGTCAAGCTCCTCTTTGTTGCCCAACCTGATTAGTCACAGGTTGACTTAGCGTCCTTATTGCTTCTCTGAACTTAGCATTGGTAACCTCTCTTTGGGGTTGCACTTCAGGTGCATTGGGTACCCCTTGCTCCTCAATATTACATCTAGTAGGACGACCTCTGACATCTCTTCGTGGAGGAATGATTATATGAAAACATACACAAGCACGAATTAGAAGGAAACTTTTTAGAGATCAAACTCTAACGCATGAAATGAGTAAGAAAGAAGTGAGAAATTTTCCTAATTGTTGCAGCCTCCTAATTATAGATGTGGCGCACTTCACACTGATAACTAGGACTCTACAGACATGGCTTCATAGACTCCCTAGGACTCTTAAACTCTGTGCTCTGATACCAAGTTTGTCACACCCCGGGCCAACACCCCGGACGTGGCTGGCACTCGAGAACCATTGTTGGCCCCAAGCAAACCCTTGGCCTGGCTTACTTACTCAGCGGAAGACTTAAAAGCATAAATACAAGGATTCAATGCATCTCTACTCAACTGTTAAATAAAATAACTTAGAATGTTTAAAAGTCAATATCCAACTTGGCCAAAATGCCAACTCATGTCTTAACTTATGAAATGATAATGTAAAGACAACTTAACTACTAACTGTCTATGAAGCCTCTAAAACAAAGAGGGATGTCGAGAAAAGACCCCTGATCATCCTAACAATGAAATACTGAAAGCAAAGCAAAAAAGAGTCCTCCAGAATGCAAGGAGGCTCACCAACTGAATTTGAGTGCTCAATTGGATCAATGAGGCACTAGGTGATGATCCTGGTTACCTGTGTCTTCATCATAAAAAGATGCAGTCCAACTGGCATCAGTACATTGAATGTACGAGTATGCGAGTTGGAATGCTAAACACAACATAGGCTTGAAAAGAATCTGAAAGGAACACTTACATTGTCTTTACTCAACTCCTGAATAACTTAGCTCAATATAAAGCAATAAAGCGTATGCAATATATAGAAAGCTTGTAAAACAGTGGAAAACAACTTAGTTCATTAAAGAAAATGCAATAAAAAACTCAACTTTACTCATATAATAAAGTAATATAGTTTATGTCGGAGTTTCTCTAACCGACAACCACCTCTATGAGCCTAAGAGGTGATACAACGTCTTGCCCACGCTGCCAGAATTGTCATATACTTTGCCGTCATATAGAACGCCTTAAGTAAGTGGATCCACTAGTCTATACTAAAAAGCAACTTAAGGAGTCATCTAAAAAGTATGATCATTTACTACCCATGATGGCTACATGGTTTATGGAGACTTGAATTAATATGAACTCGCATCCCCATATCGGTTCTCAATACTACTCCCAAAATATACTTAGCTCATATGATTTAAATCAAAACTTCTTTCTTTTGTTTGAGATAATTACTCAAAATTTAGCTTAAAAGGTCTCTTGGAAATTGGTGTTTCCCTTTCTTGTTTAAATGTGAAAACATTTTAAACTCTTGGGGATACTTAGTTCCCTTATATATTTTTGAGAAATGAACTCAACTCTTACTCCTTTCTTAACTCGAAACTTAAGTCTTAAAACAAAGTTAAAACGTTTGTGAAAGACTTTTGAAAACCTTATAAACTTCTCTTGACTTGCTTCTTAACTTCTAGACTTGACTCTTAACTTTCCTTGAATTGAATTATGGATTCAAGGTTCATGATCTCATGTTTATGGATGATTCATGATATTTAGATGTACCTAAAAGTTTTGGAATCAACTAGAAAACATAGGTACGTTGCTAAGGAACTAGTACGGAAGGTTGGAAAAGAAATGGGAAGAACTGGCGTCCCTGGCGCTCTGAGAGGCGCGGGGAGCCAGAGCACAAACTTCAGAGCTAAAGTTGTGGCACTCTGGCTGGCGCATTGCCCCAGAGCCCAAACTTCAGACTCTGAAGTGGGGTGCCTTGAGAGGCGCGACGCCTCAAGCCCCTACCCAGAAAATCCCCGATTTTTCTCCTTAGTTTTTCATCTCTAAGCCCTCTAAACTCCAATGGTTCTTTCCCCAAACGTTTAGAATCGACTACACCCTCAAAATACATCAGATTCTACTCGAAATCACACGTAAAAATGTGAATCAAACTCAAGTAAACTTCAACAACACAACCCACAAGAATTCAAACGAATTTCATCAAGACCTCAAAGGATTTACTTTCAAATCTAATATACTTTGCTGAATTGAATCATGATTCGCGCGTGCGTGAACTAAACCAATGCTATATGATCTCACATACCTCGTAGGGATCACCCCTTGATGAAATCCACAAGCGAAAACCTTACGAACGATGATCTTTGGCTCTTTTCTCCTCTTCTCTCCTCTTGCATTCTTTCTCCAAAAACCCTAACTCTAATTTCAAAAGCGTAAACTGACCAATTTCAGTTTAGACCCTTAGAAATATTACCAAAAACGAATTAATTAAGTTGGTTATGGAAAAGTCCAAACTACCCTTTCAAATCCGAATTAGACTTTCCTTAATCGAACAGCCCAACTTCCAATGGACATATCTCACTCATACCAACTCGGAATCGCGCAAACTTGGCGGCGTTGGAAAGATTATTCCAAGATATTTCCTACGATATATGGAAACAAACCTAATTCATCTTGAGCTAGGAGTTATGCTCGTTTGAAGTTGACCAAAAATTCAACTTAACATACTTCACAATTTTCCAGATTTTTATATACTTTCCAAAAATGATTATTTCTAATTTTTAACTTCTTCCTAGTTCTTTCAATTTGCGAGATGTTACAAAAGGGATGGGCCTCAACTACTGACTCAGCTATAAACGCAACTACATTTATAACGATGAAATTAGAAATATGAAAAACAAAATCAAAAAGTCATAATCATAATTACAATTATGAAAAAGTCATAGTTGTAACTACAACTTTCAAAATCACAAATATTTTTAAAAATCAGTCAAATTTACGATTTTCACAGTCACAAGTTATAACTAGGGAAAAAGTCATAATCACAGTTACAACTTTCATAATTACAACTATGAAAGAAATGACAGTCGCAATTGTGATTTTCATATAACAATTATGAAATAATTCATAATCATCACTAATTGTGGATTCAAAAATTCAAATTTAACGATTATTTATCTCAATTTAGCGTAAATCCAATATCAATCCCAAAATTATAGTAGTTATATTAAAAATTAATTTTGATCTGATTAATAAAATTTTCAATTCCTTTGATCATCGCGTCTAAATGAGTTGATTTTACATATGCATATCTTCACTCCATTTTTCCTCCGTTCATTACACTTTCTTAAATCTCTTATTATATTTTCCTCCCTCTCATTCCATTAGTTTAATCTTTCTAATATAAACTCCTATTCTATCAAAATATCTCTCTTTTATTTGTTTATTTAATTTTTTTATTGAATATGATAATATATACCAATTTCAGTTCAAAATATGTGATATACGTTATATGTACACTAACATAATGTATTTAAAATAAATGAATATTGTACGTACTAATATACATTAATATGTATATGTACTGTTTCAGATATGCAGTAGAGAAGTATATATATATATATATATATACTAGGGGAATATAGTCTGTACCAGCACAGGCCCAACACTGTCAAAATTTGTGCTACTACTTTTTATTTTACTGTTGAGTATTTCATTACATATAAATTGGAAAGAATATATTCACAGTGATACGTTTTTATATCTATGGCAGTATAATTACACTATATCATCATCATATTATATTAAAAGTGGGAAGCCCCAAGATGAAAAGTTGAATTACCAAATTACCCATTAACTATTGAAAAACTATTTGTCCATTTTAAACTTAAAAAGTTAAGGTGTCAACTCTAATATTTTCATCCTATTTCATTTTTCATTTTCCCATTATAACTTCCATTCAATTTATGTCATAAATTCAAAGGTCTTTATTAAAAATATAATTGTTTCTTGAAGCCGTGTATTACAAACTAAAGAGATATATGAAAATATAATGACAATGGCAATGGCAATTATGCATGTGTTGGTGCAAGGTTAAGTTACAAGGATCTAAAATTAGAGTGTTCTCTAATCCCTTTGTGGTTTTATAGTTTACTAGTTTTACGGCACGTGCGTTGCTATATTATTTATATATATATATATATAGTGCTGTAAAATTGAATTAATATCACTAAATTAAAACTTTTTAGTAAATAATTATAATTGAAAGAACATAGAACAAGTGTTTTTAAATAATTAATACAAATTTTCATAGACTTACTTGTATTTTGAGATCAAAACGACCAGATATCGTTGAAACATTTTAAAAAACATTCAAAGTTTAAATGTGGAGAGAAAGTGACATTTCTTTAGTAGTATTTTTACTTCACTCAATTTTTTAAGCAAATCTAACCAACACCATTTAAGTACAATTTTTCTCTTAAATATTCATACTTGAAATTTAGTATGTGCATGACACTAATAAGGATTACCATAAATATTTTAATATTTTATCTTTATACACAATCTATCTTTTACAAAATATATTACTCAATTAATATTTGAGTAAAACTATCATAGAGAGGTAATTTTACAACAACAAAAAAAACGTACTTTGTTGCTATAACGAATGATGGTTAAATAGAGGTTTGAGTGTATGTCAAATATTTAGCTTCATCAATTCTTTGTTTTATATATATATATATATATATATTTCAATAGCATAATTTAATTATAATATATGAACAACATCACCTTTGGTGGAAAAAAATTCATTTCTTTAAGTTTCTACCTTATCTTTGTATAATTGTAGTCTTCTCCTTGTCTCTGCCGCATACATATTATATAGTTGTTGTCTAATAAAGAAATCTAGTATCTTATAGAAGATGTATATATCGTGATATAAAATATTAAACTTTTTCAATAATAAAAGTTAATAGATGAATAAAATTCAGTATTATTTATAGAATCTTTAATTTGATTTAAGATTATTTTATGATCAATCACTATTTTCTTATCTATTATTATATAGCTAGCAAAGAGTGTATCTTGTGACATAACATTTTCTCAAATTAAAATGAACACAAAATAACAGGAAATTCATACTTAAAAAATTTCATACTCAATATAAATATAAAAAAATAAAAAATATATGAAACAATACATAGCCAATAAAGAAGGAAAACGAAAATATATGTTCATGCTATATTAACTATAGTGTTCCATTTGATTGAAATATCTTGCCAACAACACTTTACTTGATCCGTTCATTTTTACCTACATATTTATTAAAAAAATAATTATTATCATGACTATATTGTCATATTATAAGTAAAACTTAAAATCTATTTTTGAAATAGTGGATTTAACATCAAAACAAATAATTCAATGGACTACATTGATGCCCATTGTTTTCGCAAAATTAGAAAGAAACTCCTTCGTGAGGGTAAGAGAATAAAAAATAAAAAAACAAAGAAGAAATATCTTTTCCCAAATCATGTGACTTTTTTCATATTGGTTTATTATTATTGTTTTTCCCACAACTTTTTGTCACTGTTAACTCATGAAAATCGTAAGAAAAAATACGAGTGTGAATTGTTGAATGATTTGCTAAAATTTGTTCACCAACTCTTTCTTATGTGATACCTTGAATTTAGTTGAATTTTGAACTTAATCAACTGTTGCAAATAACCCTTGAGATTGTTTAAGAAGAAGAAGAGTATAAAACTTTTTTTTAAAATGTAGTTTAAAAGTGAGAGAAAACTCCTCTATTTATAGCTAACAAATAGTAGTAGGAATAGGTGCTAATTGTGCCTTATCAGAAAAGTTAGAACCTTTTGAAAAAGTAACTGCTCATCGAAAAAGTCACAACTCTTTGGAAAAGTCACAACTCATTGAAAAAGGCACAACTCTTTGGAAAAGTGACAACCCTTTGGAAAAATCACAACCTTTCAGAAACTCACAACTCATCGAAAATGTCACAACCCATCAAAAAAGTCACAACTCTTTGAAAAAATCACAACCCTTTAATGTGAAAAGGTATCTATTTTTAATATAATACATATAATTGAATTAATAAATAAAATAAATTGAGTATTTTTAATTGGGGTATTATAGTAATTCAACATTCATGTTTGAGAGTTCATGTTTTTAAGGTAGTATAGTTGGGGGTATTATAGTAATTCAACATTCATGTTTGAGAGTTCGTGATTTTAAGATAGTATAGAAGATAGACACACAGATATAGATAGATAGATATTTTATAGTCAAAAAATATTCAACAGTATTATCATATAATAGTAGCACATTTATTTTTCTTGTGTACCTTTTATTTTCTTCCAAATAAATCATATAGAATGAATTTACGTTGTCCTTTCTTTGTTGTTGTTGTTGTTGTTGCGGAAAAGGGTTAAAAATACCCTTAAACTATCTGAAATAGCTTATATTTACCCTTAAACTATATTTCGGCTCAAAACTACCCTTTCCGTCAAACTATTGGGTCAAAAGTACCCTTCTTATTAAAGGAAGTTGTTAAATGTCATGTGGATGTCACATTGCATCCCATACTAATTACTCTTTTTTTCCACTGCCACATAGACTAAATCCTAATTACTCTTTTTTTTCTCATTTCATTATTTTCCAAAAACGATTTGACCCCTCCTCCCTTATTGAAGTATGTTATTGAACAAGTAAACTTTATCACCGCTAACCAGAAAGCATTCAGTAAAAGAACACCAACAATCGTAACTTGATAAACCAATTTGCAAAATGAGGAACATTAACCGTGGAAGCAAATATTTGAACTTCATACAAAGCATGTTGAGCACAAAACACACTACTCCAAATACAAAACCCCCATTAGCTTGTTGTTTGTTAAAAACCAGTAGAGTTGGTCAATAGCTGGAAATAAACTAAGTAAACAACTAATGAAGAAATAGAGAAATTGGAAATAACTTCACAAAAGATGGAAATAAACTTTACAAAAGCTGGGCATAAATTAAGTAAAGAACTAATGAACAAATGCATTACCAAACATTAAGGGCCTGTTTGGAAGGACATCCTGGTAATTGGATTTGGTGTAATTGGGTGTAATTACAATGTCTGTCATGTTTGGTTGGACATGTAATTACTTGGTCAGCAGGTAATTGGTGTAATTGGCAGGGGTAATTACACTATCCAATTGCTGGTAATTACACCATGTAATTACCACCTGATTACTTTTTATTTATTTTTTAATTTCTATTTTTTATTTTTTGTTTTAATTTTTTAAAGTTTTTTTTATTTTTATTATTCTAAAAATTTCTAAAAGTTTATTTTTTATTTTATATTATTATATTTTATTTTCTTCTCGTTCTCAACCTTACTTTATGTGATTCTATGCAATTTTTTCGTATTATCTATTTCTTTATGCCATGCTTATTTTCTCATTAGCATAATTATATTAGTATTCTAATTTTAAAATTAAAATATAATTTATTGTTAAGTAAGGTTATAGACTTATGTTTTCTTTTTCTTCTTTTTTTTTTAAAAAAATCATTATGTATGCTATGTTGAAATTTGCGATAAGAGTATTATGTTAAATTTTTTGTTTTGAATTTTTAACTTATGTTATATTTTCAATTTCATTTGTTTTAGTAATATTGAATTCACATTGCAAGTCATTTTTTAATTAGACCTGATAGATTATTTTTTTGTAAAATATTTTAATAATTTATGATATTTTATTTATATATTAATCTTTTTATCAAACATGCATTTCATGATGTTAGTAGAAACTTCATACTTGTAGTTTTTATGATCAATTCAATTGAAATATATTAATTTGAAAAATATAAATCAGTTATTTTTTCATAATATTAGTTAAGAACATATGTTTATTAATTAATATATTTTCAAAAACTAATATATATCTTAAATATTTAATTTGATATCATTTATATAGTTTCTTATTTGTCTAGTATAAATTGTAAATAATTAATTTTTATTTTTAAAATTTAATATAGTATTATGATTGCTATTGTGCGTCCAAACAGAACAGTGTAATCACACTGCGGCATCCAAAAAGGACATGTGTAATTACAGTGTAATTACACTATGACAACCAAACAGGTCAGTGTAATTACTAGACTGACAATTAATACCCTAGTAATTACATCAATTCCAATTATCAGGTGGCTTTCCAAATAGACCCTAAGTAAACTGAAAATAAACATCACAAAATCTAGACAAAAATGAAACTTCAATGAGGAAGAACGGATGAAATCGTTTCTGGAAAATAATGAAATGAGGGGGAAAAAGAGTAATTAGGATTTAGGGATTTAGTTTATGTGGCAGTGGAAAAAAAGAGTAATTAGTATTGGGATGCAATGTTGCATCCACATGGCATCCACGTGGGATTTAACAACTTTTGTTTATAAGAAGGTCGGTACTTTTGACCCAATAGTTTGACGGAAAGGGTAGTTTTGAGCCAAAATATAGTTTAAGGGTAAATATGAGCTATTTCAAATAGTTTAATGGTATTTTTGACCCTTTTCCGTTATTATTATTATTATTATATATCCCATCAAAAGTTGGAAGAAAATCTTATAAATAATTTGAATGCAATTTGATATTTGCTCTACTTTAAATATAGAGAAAAGACATAAAGTGACACCTGAAGTTGTCCCGAATTTTCAAAAAGACAGCTTAACTATGCAGGCGTCCTATTACCCCCTTAAACAATTCCGAACATATATTATTACATCATTTTTCAGGTTATATATAGTCCTTGTCTCTTTGATTATACTTTCATAAGTTTCATACATTTCTTCCTTACTTCCTCTCTTCAAGCTCTTATATTGTCTCTAAAGACACTGATAATACAGTCTATCTATTGCTTGATGTATATAAATAAAATTGAGTATTAAAATAATTACTTGTTATCTTTATACAAGTTTGGAGTCGAATAACAATGTATCCCGGGCGATCACAAAGATTTTTAAGGAAAAATTGGATCCTCAAGGACATGATTGGAAGTCAGTTACACCAGAGATTAAGGACTTCTACTGGGAGGAGTTTAAGGTAAAACTATACTATCTTTCTTTTGGTTACTATTGATTTTCTTACCAAAATAAAATCGTACTGTTTAAACAAGAACAAAAGAAAAACATAGCTAATAGAAACAAAACCACTACAACTAGCTAAAAGAAAAACATAGGTTGCCTCATCTGCTACATCTAGAAAAAGAGAAAATATTTAGGGATACAAATTCATAGTTTCGAATAATGCATCCAATTTCCTACTGTTATTACTCTTCTAGAACACCTCTTGAATAACTTGTCTAACTATAGCTTTTCATGTCTTTTTTGTGAGCCTTTGAAAACTCATTGATTGTGTCTCCTTCTTCTATAATATTTATGTACCCATTTTATCCATAAATTTCATTTTACCATCATTTTATTAATGGATTTTATTCATTTAGATTTGTTGTATCAATTCATGTGATATTTTTCTTTGAATTTTTAAACAGAAGTGATTCCATTGGAATACTGCAATTGAAGGTTCCATAAAGGATCATTTTCTAAAAAAATGTTCAATACAATACAAGGGTATGTTATCTGAAGCAAGATCCTCCGAGGAGAAGCGAAAAAATATCCCAAAATCTATTTGGGAGAGCTGGAAGCCTAACTATGATACTGAGGATTTTAAGGCTAAATCTGCACAATGTTCAAAAAATCGACTCAGTGAGAAATGTGGTGAAGGATCTGGTCCCTCACGCCATACTGGAGGCTCCCGAACTCACCGAGAGCATGCAAGACAACTGGTACAATCTTTTTCATTTAATCAAGTTATAGTTTCTTCAAAGTTATTCCTTGTGTAAACTTTGATAGATGTGATTTCAATTTTAGGCGATTGTATTTGGACGGCCACCTCATCCGCATGTACATTTGAAGAAGACACATACCAAAAGAAACGATGAGTTTTTGGATCTGAAGTCTAAGAGCACATATGTAAGTAACATCAAACATTGTTGATTATCTTTCTGAATTTTTGTAGAGAATTTGCTTTAGTATTCATCATATTTATTCCCAAACATTAAGCACATGGTTATAATATTGAAGGTTAACAATGAGGTGTGACATGATTATATCAAATTGAAACTGATATCCTTGCATCTCTATAAGTAATATAGAGATCTTTGTTATTACAGAAAAATACAGAGTTATTGTGTACCATAAAAATATATTAAAGACAAATATCATGCACACTTTCTTTCATATTTGATAATTTTCTTTTTAAAAATGACTCAATTCCTACCATTTGAAGTATGAACGTAATCAATAGGTCCCATGTAGTGATCATTAGATGTTCTAGATGTTGTTGATGCTCCTCATTCTATAATTGTGTGATTGCCCAGAAACTGTGTAAAATTGTATGTAGCCTATTTAGTATTCATTGGTAAGCTTATCCTACTATGAATTCTAGTTTACTGATGGAAATTTTTGATCCATAATTCTATGATTGCTTTGATCTCTAAAATTATTCCTATCATAACTACTTGGAAAATTTGGTGAGTAAGGTGTGGGATAAAGTATGGTACTGAGAAGATGAATGTCAAGAAGTTCATAACCAACATATTTTTTGATAACTAATAACCTGTATTAATCACCAAGTAGGGAATTCAAGCAGCACAACATAACTACATCCCAGTTTGCTGTCTTGATATATAAAAAAAATTGCTCCTCTAGGTAATCTTTTTGCGAGATACCTATGTATGATAAATACATTATAACATTTAACTGTTGGAACATAGTAATCTGTTTTCCTGAAGCTCTTTGCAATTACAATCTATTTCTCTTGCTAAACTGGTTATATCTTTTTATTTCTACTCAAATACTTTGGTGAAATTTCTCTCAGTCCAGACGACATGAATGAATTCAGTACAGACCATTTTCATGATCTTTGCTGAAGTAGTTTTTCCTGTTGAACATCCTTGAGGTTCATTGTCATTAATTTTTAGCCACTACAATAGTCTAGTTATCAATGTCCTTGCATATTCACAATCTATAAATAGATGTTCATTGGTATCTTGTGCCTTTCTATACATATGTCATTCTTGATCCACATCTATTACACAATTTGTTAGTCTATCTGTTGAATTCAAATGACCATGAAGTTGCGCCATATTGTAAATATAGCTTTTGGTCTAGCTTCATTTGCAAATATCAAGTGTTTCCAAGGGACTTTAGGGTGAGTTTCTAGGAGTTGCAAATAGATTAAATTTATCATTCTCTTGACAGAAGGTGGTTTTCCTTGGATTTGTTGCATTGTTCCTCTAGAATCTAGGATCCTCCTTACCATCCAGCTAGCATGTTGTTTGTAGGAAAATTCTCAATTTTTCTCCCTTTCATATAATAAGCATGTTTCTGTCTTACACATGATCTATCTTGCTTGTTTGCTAAGTTCCAACACATTTTAGTTAATGTAGCTTTTTCCAGATTCTGAGATCAAATAGATGTAATGCACCAACTGCTTTTGGTAGGCACATTTTGCATCAAGAGACTAAGACCCTTTTAGTAATTTCATTTGTACCTGACCAAATTTAACTTTTATGATATGCTTCTAGAATTTTAAGTACTTTTGCTAGGATGAGTACTGTGATCCCGATTATATAGTTTCATTATTCTCCTCTCTCTATTTTGGATTGGGGCACTGTTAGGCTCATCTCTCTGAGTTCGAGCGGTTGAACTCCTCCCAGGTGAATCAATACTGATTGTGGCTGGACTCCTCTATTCATCTATCAATCTCGTTTATGAATGTTATGATGGCCAGGCATAGCCGTAACTCTTTCGTAGGCAGCTCTCGAAGTTTGAATCTCATTCACCACTGTCATTACTAAGTGTACCCTCCCTACATAGGACAATTTTGTGGTTGTCCAAGAAGTGATTTTGATACTATTTTTACTATCAAAGCCTGCAACTATAATACACTCAGCTTCTTAGTAGTTAGTGGTAAACCTAGATATCTGAATGAAAGTTCTTCAATAGGAATATCAAGTTGTTGGATAATAAACTCATTTTCCTCTCTGGCAACCCCTCCAAAATAAATGTTCCTCTTGTTTAGGTTGTCTTGAAACCCTGAAGCATTAGAAAATATCATAAACTTATCATATAACAACTGAATTGATCTTATGTCCCCTCTTACAAATAACAACAAATCATCTACAAAATCTAGGTAAGGTAGATTCACTCTAGCACATTTTGGATGAAAATTGAATTCTTTGTTGCTACCTAACTCATTCAGTTGTCTTCCCATATACTCCATTGCTATTTCAAAGAGATAGGGAAACAAAGGATATCCTTATCTCAATCCTTTAGTTGCTTTAAAAGGCTCTATTACTATTCCATTGATGTTGATTGAGTAGGTAACTAAATTCACACAACTCATTATACACTATATGAACTTTGTTGGAAACTTCAATTCCACTAATATCTGTTCAATAAAAATGCATTCGATAGAGTCGTAAGCTTTATGTAGGTTTACCTTAAGCATACTTCTAGGGGATACTAGCTTCCTAGAATAGCTTTGGATAAGTTCATGAGCCATTATTATATTATCTGCTATCCTTCTCTCTAGAATAAACCCTACTTGAGATTCACTAATGATAATGAGCATGATATTCTTCATTCTAACTGTTAGCACCTTTGAGATCACCTTGTATAACACTCTTTTTTTATAATTGGCCAAGCCTTTTTGTAAAAATGTGCATTAAAGTCATCCACTCCTGGGGCTTTATCGTCTCCTATTGCTTAAAGTCTTTATACTATCTCTTCATTTGTGATAGCTCTTGCATATATCTAACTAATGTTGACGATCAAGTGTTGGGCCTTTACTCATTGTTTCTTTACTAACTGTTGGCAGAGAATGTGTTGTAGTGCCCATGAGGAATTTGTAAAATTGTAGAATCTTTGTTTGAATGTATGTTGTATCTGTCAGTTTTTGCCCAGTTAAACCAATCAGCTTATTATTTATTTTTTGTTGAATCTTCTCCTTCATTAGTGTAGAGAAATATTTGGTATTTGCATCTCCTAGTTTAATCTAATTTACCCTTTATCATTGTTTCATAATACTTTTTTCAATGAGTGGCAATTTTTTTATTGTTCTGGAGCCTTCTTTTCTTCAGATGCAAGAATATCATTATAATTATATTTCAGTTGGTGTTGCCGTTGTGCCACATGTAGTCTAGTTTTGTCAATATTTTCAGTAATCCCGTTGAAGTGCTTATAATTGAGATGTCGACGAAATTGAGATTTTAGTTGCTTTAGTTTCTCCAACATTGCTTTCATTTTTCCCTTAGCTTCGCTGGCCCTCCAACGACCATTAACTATAGGCATAAATTGAAAATAATTTACCCATTTAATGTAAAATTTGAATGGTGCTTTGATGATCTGTACATTAGTCCCTTTGAAGTGCTCAATATCGAGATGTCGACGAAATGGAGATTTGAGCTGCTTCAATTTCTCCAACATTGCTTTCATTTTTTACCTTAGCTTATCTGACCCTCCAACTAGCATTACTTATAGGCATGAATTGAGAATGATTTACCCATTTATTGTTAAATCTGAATGGTGCTTTATCTTGCTTGCTTCTCTGAATGATGCTTTGGTGATCTTGCTTGCTTGACAGAATGATGCTTTGATGATCTTCCTTGCTTGAGATCAAACGATGGGGATCAATATTTTAGGATTATTGGCATCTTATTTATAGAATATGGTCATGTACTCATAATTTCCTGCATATCCATCATGTTTTGGAACCTCACTATATAGTAGCCTTCATCATGAAGTTATATCGGCAGCTTAGTCACCTATGACCGATTTTGAGTTATAAACCTATTCATATAGTTGTACCCAGGTATATCCCCAATAACATAAGCAATTAGGGCAGATTTCCAGTTCTTTGTCTCTGTTCAACCTCTTTTTTGTCCAACATTTCTTTTTAATCTAAATGAAGTAGAAAAATGCAAGTTTCAAATGATCAACTTGAGACACAATTGGGAGGAGATAATTTGTAATTTGGACAGAAACAATAGGTCCGAGAAGGGTATTTTTATATAATGAAATAGACCTACATGTACTTGAGTAAAAACAAATACTAATTGCAGCTGTAGAAATGGTTAGTGTGGTGGAAGAGGTACTGTCAGGGACAAAGATTGTCAACTAATATCAATTGTGTTGTATCTTTATAGTTGCTAGTAATTTTTTCTTAACATAATATCATATGTTTTGTTTTTCCAGGATGCTGTAATGTCTAAGATCACGTCTGCATCTCAACTTGTAGATGAATCTGGCGAGTCTCCGACAATTGATTTTCGAAGGTTTACATGGATGAAGTGGGTGGGGTTAAGAAGGCATGTATATATGGTCTTGGTTCTCAAGCAGCTTTCTATGAGAACGTTTGTTCGTCATCTGCTTCAACTGCTCAATCTCAAGATTGTGATTTTGATGCTCGCGTGAAGGAGTACGTTCAAGAAATGAAGTAGGAGATGAAGGATGAGATGAGAGAAGAATTGTGTGAAGAAATGAAACACGTAATGCAGCTAGAAATGCAAGAGCAGGTTGATAAGATTCTCCAAGAACATTTGCCCATCCTCATATCTGGCCTACCTAAACCACCTTATGGTACACCACCCTTTGATACACCAAATTAGCTTAGACATGACTCATCATCACATAACAATATGGGTCATTTAAAATTTCCAAACTATCTTAGGCAGATTTTTCATTGTTTGTTTCCATATTTGGATTTATTTTGAACTCTTTATGTTAGGATTTGCATTGCTAATTTCAAGTTATAACTTGTCAAAGAATTACCGTTTTTATTATGTTTCTGGGCTCTTTAAGATTCGTAAAAGCTATTTATTGATGTAAATATATAAAGTGAAATTTTACTGTCGAATTATCATTAGCCAATAATATTGAAATATATGTTACCAATCAATCACTGACCGAATATTGAACATAAATGATATATATTACCAAGAAAATAACAATCAGTTAGTAAACTTCCTAACTAATTACTAATGAGCATTTTTGTGTTTCCAAAATACTAACCAATTAAAAACGTAAGTTACAAAAGTAGATAGTCATACTTACTAACGGATTTAAATCCGTTGGTAATTTACCAACAAAATACCAACACATTTTTTTTCTTAATTAAAATTGCTAACTGATTACCAATGTATTTTGGCGAATTTACTATTGAACTTACCAACCAAGTTATTATTTGTTAGAAAATTGCTAACGAAATACTAACAACATTTTATATTTTTACTATATTTTCCAACATATCACTAACCAAAATGAATAATGAAGAACTAAATTTACTAACTATTTTTTTCTTCGTTTGTAAACTTACCAACAATATGCCAACAAAAAATTGGTAGATGAATTTACCAACGAAAATTCTAAGGCCATGTTTCAACAATTACCAACAAATTTTTTATGTGTTTTCCAACTAATTTTTAGTCAGTAATATTACCAACTAACTGAAATGGGTTGGTAAAATTTACCAACGAGCTTTTTAGCAACGGATTAACATTAGTTGGTATTCGGTTGAAAAAATCATTTACCAACCAATTTAATTAATTTACCAACAGATAATATTGTTAGCAGTTCAAGGGTTTTTTTTGTAGTGAATGTGTTTAGACTGACCAAGAAATTTAGAATTCTTGCCAAGATGAATAGCACTTTGATTGTCACAATAAAGCACATACCTCTCTTGAGCACAACCAAGTTCCCCAAAAATATTATTTATCCAGATCAACTCTTTGCAAGGTTCAACAGCTTCAATAAGCTCAGCCTCTGTAGTAGATAAAACAACACATTTTTTAAACATAGATTGCGAAGACACAGCTCTCCCTGCAAAAGTAATCAAGTAGCTTGAAGTAGACTTACGAGTATGAACATCACCGGCCATGTCTAAATCAATATAACCACGAAGAATATGATTTCTTGTACCAAAACACAAACTCAGACTAGTAGTGCCACAAAGATATCTCATAATCCACTTTACAACATTCCAATGCTCTCATCCTGGATTAGAAAGAAAACGGCTAGCAATACCAACATCATGAGTGATATATGGTCTTGTACACACCATTGCATACATCAAACTACCAACAACTGAAGCATAAGGAACTTTCTTCATATCTTCATTCTCACCATCACTAGGACAATGTCTAGTACTTAGTTTAAAGTGCATAGCTAAAGGTATATTGACAATCTTAGTTTTGTCCATGTTATATCTATAAAGTACTTTCTGAATGTACTTCTCTTTTGACAACAACAATTTCTTGGCATCTCTATCACAGACAATCTGCATGCCAAGAATCTGTCTTGCTGGTCCAAAGTCTTTCATAGCAAAAGACTTATTCAGCTCTTGCTTCAGAAACTTTTTAATCTTGCAAGCATTATGACCAACAACAAGCATGTCATCAACATAAAGCAAAATGATAATAAAGTCACCATCAGAGAATTTTCACACAAAAACATAATGGTCTGAAGAAGTCTTCTTGATGACTCATAAAAGAACCAAACTTCCTGTAACATTTCCTGGGAGCTTGTTTTAGACCATACAAGATCTTCTTCAATTTGCAAACATAATTTTGTTTTTCCTTCACTTCAAAGCCTTCCGGTTGCTCCATATAAATTTCTTCATCTAAGTCACCATGGAGAAAAATAGTTTTAACATCCATTTGTTCAACCACCAAGTCCAGACTTGAAAACAAGCCTAGAACCACACAGATGGATGACATCTTCACAACTAGAGAGATTATCTCATCAAAATCAATTCCTTTTTCTGGTTAAAACCCTTCACAACTAATCTAACCTTGTACCGTGGAACTGGGTTACCATCCTCATGATTCACCCTAAAAATCCATCTGTTTTTCAAAGCTTTTCTATCTTTAGGTAACATAACCAAATCAAAAGTATGATTATCATGTAGAGACTTCATTTCATCCTCCATAGTATCAAACCACCTTCTTTTTCTTCACTTTTCATGGCCTCATGAAGACTCTCGGGTTCTCCCTCGTCAATCAAGAGTACATACTCATTGAGAGAATAACGATATGAAGGTAATTTCTCTCTAGTAGATCTTCTCAGAGAACTTCTCTGAAACAATTTCTCCAACAAAAATCTTCATTACTGTCAAAAATGTTGCAGCTAGAACTACACCCGCCAAGATGAACACTTATCTCTAACTTGGCTCCATCATTTAACCATGGATCTGATATCACTTGTTAGGATAAAAAAAATAAGCAGGTGTAATGCGGAAGCTAGCAAAGCAAATCTCGAAAGACCACGAGTAAGAAGACAAACGAGAAATATACCATAAGACACACAGATTTAACTTAGTTCGGTCAGCCGACCTACATCCACAAAGGAGATGATAAATCCACTATATATATGTGAGTACAAAATATAGAGAGAAATAACCTCAACCAATTCACTAGGAATACATGGGAGGTTCACACAAATTCTTCCTCGTAACCGAAATTCTCAAAACCCTAGGACTACAATGACCTAATGGACTTTAGGACTAAAGCAGAGAAAGAGATGTCAGCTGCGAGCCTCCTGGGTCTTGCTCTCTCGTCTTTTTTCCTCCGCCTTCCTCTTGTAATTTGTGAATGTTGATTAAGTTAGAAGGAACAAACCTATATTTATAGAGTCCTAAAAGCTTTCCTACAAGAAAAAAGACTAGTCAAAATATTAAACATTTTCCTAGAAGGAAAACCTATTTATGGTAAGAAAGTCGGGGCAAATAAAATCCAACAATTTTGAGATGGGTCAATAAGCCTGGTAGATTGGATGATAATAATATATATTGGTGAAATAATAAGTTAGTTAATCGAATCCATGTCTCGATATAGATATTGATGTTATGCCTTTTTGAGAAGATTATAAGTTTTCATCGTGTCAAACCTTGCAAGTGGGTTTATGAATCCGACACATGAAATAAGTTAAGTAGTACTCTAAAAGAAATTAATCATTGAATTAAATTTGTCAGTAATTTAATTTATTGATTAGTATATGTAATCTTAAAATGGGGAATTGCATAATTGTTTAATGGGAAATTTCGAAATATAAATAGAGGAGTGCAATTATGAATTTCTAGTGGAATGATTTGTAATTTATTATGGTAGGAATAATTCAAATTAATTAATTGAAATTATTTTCATAATAGCAAGCCTCAGCAGTTAATTATGTGGTCCCTACATTGGTCATATTTAACTAGAACACATAATTCTATTTTCTTGGGGAAAAGGGAAGGAAACATGTGTTTCTTGTTTTTCAAGAAAATTGGGTTTTCTTCTCCTTTTTGGATTGAGAAGAAATATCTATAAGTAGGGTTTCTTCTGACCTAGAAAAATAATAAGTTTTATATACGATACTTTCTCACCTAAGTATTGAGAGAGTTCGAATGTGAGCTTGTGATCATTGTAGAAGACTGAAAAGTTGATGTCTATCTCGTTGATTCACTGGAATGTCTGTCTAACTTGTGGATTCGCTTGAAAATATCTTCTCACGCTTCAAGAGGTAATTCTTGAATCAAATTTCATATAGTTTATGTGTTCTAGCATAAATGATTGGTTATCTATTATTTATATAGGCTATATGATTCTAGTATGCTTCCGTTGTGCATATAATTTTCCAACAAAATTTGATATGTAGTTGAGAATGTGATCGCCAAACAGACGGTCGAGTTTGTTGCACGGGTTATTATACAGTATTGAAGTTTAAATTTTGCACATTCAAAGAGTATCGATGGTACGTAGTTTCTTGTCAAATTGGCCAGAATAAACTAGTGCACTTGATAAAGTTGTTTTTCTGAGAAATTCATGATTATAAGTTTATAATATACTATAGAGAGTAATATATTGCTTTAAGAAATTTATATTATTTAGATCACTAAAAGGTTATACTAAATTATATGTATCGCTTCTTATAGCGATTATGAATCGTTGCAACTTACAAAACATGATTAATCATGAACTGGGTGTAACTTACAAAGCATGATTAATGACTTGTTGCATAAATCAAGTTATTAAACTACTAGTATTAGTGTAAAATTGATTTTCTTGTTTGTAGAGATAAAGTTTACATGTGGGATAAAGTATGAATTGTTTAAACAAGTACAAGTTTATACCAGAGTGACATGACGGAAGCTTATTCCAAGTGCTCTCATCTCAAAACGTCCTTTAGACTAAATGTGGTACCTATATATACTCTCATATTCCCTTTGAAGTAATTAAAACTCTAATAATGAGGTAAAGAAAATTGATGATACTCCATTCTTATGACATTAAACAATATTGAATGTGTATTATCCTTCCCTTCTCTCCTCTTTTTCATCTAACTACTTTACGTTTGATATTTTCTTTTTTCTTCTTTTTTTAATGTTTTACCTTTATTGATGTATTTTTCCCTTGCTCGACTCTATTATTAATTATTTTTTTCCTTAAGTGATTATGATGTGATAATTTATATAGGTCGGTAAATTGAAGAAATTTGGGAAGTAAATTAATGATCATAAAAATTAGCAAAGCGGCGAAGCAAGAACGGAAAATTTGATATGATAAGTTTCTTTAAAAAAACAATCTGAATTAGAGACGACAACGCCAATTTGAATGGACTTTTTGTTAAATTTCTATGTGTTGAGAACATGATGCTATCAGCCAAAGAAGACAGCTGGCATAACAGATTATAACTAACTTAGGGGTTAATTGGTAATTTCACACAGTTAGTTAGAAGTAGATATTTTCAGCATTGAGTCGGTTAGTTGTGTATATATATAGAGACTTCATCTTGTACAGAGTTTTAGTTTTGTAGCAATGAGAATTCAGTTTCTTCACCATTAATTTTCTCTCTGTATTTTCCTTTGTATAATCATCAGCTTCAAGTTTTAACATGGTATCAGAGCCTTCAATGGCGATCAAGTTCTGATAATTACAATTCAGTGTTGAGCTACTTCGATTCTCTTCGTTGTTGTTTTTTTTTTTTTGCGTAGTTCTGTTTTCCATTTTTTTCAGCAATGGTGGTTGAAGGAGATTCATCGGAAGCTACAGGAGCTAATATTCATGGATCTGGCCTTGCTCCTAATTCCAGATCTATGTTTGATTCCTTCGATCCACTGTTCTTACAGAATTCTGATATTCCTGGTGTGAATCTAGCTCATTGTGTGCTCACAGGGATGGAAAATTACACTATCTGGAGCAAATCCATGCGTATTGCTCTGCTAGGGAAGAATAAAATTGTCTTTGTGGATGGAACCTGTAGAAAGGATATGTATGAAGGTCTAATGGCACAGCAATGGGAAAGAGTGAATGCAGTAGTGCTGTCCTGGATTATCAGTTCAGTCTCGAAGGATCTCGTTAATGGAATAGTGTACTCATCAAACGCTCAAAAGGTTTGGGCAGATCTTCAGGAGCGATTTGATAAAGTGAATGCCACGAAGATCTATCATGTCTATCGAGGAATTGCAACACTGACACAAGGTACATCTTCCATTTCAGTCTATTTTTCCAAGTTGAGAGAACTTTGGGAAGAATACGAATCTCTGGTAGCCCCTCCTTCATGCTCATGTGATAAGTCACGAGATTTTATTTCCAATCTGGAACAACAAAAACTCATGCAATTTCTAGGTGGATTGAATGAAACTTATAACCAATCGAGAAGCCAAATTCTGATGATGCCTATCATACCCTCTGTAAACCAAGCTTATTCCCTTATTATCCATGAAGAGAGTCAAAGATCACATTTGAGTGCAGCTGCACAAACTTCCCATCTCAGACCACACTATGAAGAAGGTGAATCCTCCGCCCTAGCTGCTAATGCTATGCAATCTAATCCTTATTCCAAAGGAAAATTAGTAATGACCTCCCACTATGAAGACGGTGAATCCTCAGGATCAACTGCTATGAACTCTACCAGGCACAGGCTGCACAAAATTAATCTTCAATGTGACTTCTGTAACCTTAAGGGACATACTAGAGAGAAATGCTATAAATTGATTGGCTACCCTCCTGATTTCAAGTTCTCTAAGAATAGGGAGAGAGATACAAATGGTTTTAGGGGAGGACAACACTACAATTCTGGAAATGGTTTTAGGGGAGGACAACACTACAATTCTGGAAATTCATCTGGAAATTCAAGTGGATATAGAGGTACAAATAACCACAGGTCTGGAGGGTACAGTGCACATAATGCTAATCTGAATCATTCTGGTGGTTTTGAGCAACAACAACCTAAACCAAATGCACAACAAGATTTGGGATTCACAGCAGAACAGTTTCAGAAACTTCTTAATCTGATTGATAAGCAGGATTCCCCTGAGAATGTAGCTAACATGGCAGGTACACTAAATTGTTTTTTGGCTGGTTTTAAAACTAATTCTTGGATTGTTGATACAGGGGCATCAAATCATATGGTTTCATCTTTGGACTTAATGTCATCTAGTTCCATACTTCCACTTTCTCCTCAAAATCAAGTTCACTTACCAAATGGTGTTGTTGCTCAAATTACTCATAAAGGAACTTGTAAACTAGCCAAAGATCAATTACTTACAGACGTCCTCCACATACCTATATTCCAATACAACTTACTATCAGTCTCTAAACTCACTAGAGATTTACAATGTTTTGCTACTTTTTATCCTGATTTTTTTCTTTTCCAGGATCTCTACAGTGGCAAGGTGAAGGGGATTGGTAAAGTCAAAGATGGACTGTACATTCTCTCCACCAATTCACCATCAATTGCTAGTCCACCAAATCTGCAAAATACTTCTGTTTGTCTTTCCACACAATCTACCTCTATTAAGAACTCTGTATGGCATCAAAGACTTGGTCATGCTCCAGTTCCTATTCTCAGTCAGATACCTTCTATTAAACACACTCTAGATAAATCTCAAATTTGTAATTGTCTTGTATGTCCTATTGCCAAACAAACTAGAATACCTTTTCCTATTCATAATGTTGTTTCTAGTCACTCTTTTCAATTGGTGCATATGGATGTATGGGGTCCTTATAAATACAGTACTTACAATGGAAATAAATACTTCTTTACTCTTGTTGATGATTTCAGTCGAATGACTTGGGTGTTTTTATTAAAACTCAAGAGTGACTGTTTGATCCATTTAAAAGCATTTATTCAGCTCATTCAAACTCAATTTAACATCACCATTAAGACTATTAGATCTGATAATGGTCTTGAATTCATAAACACTCAATGCTCATCTTTGTTTCAATCCCTTGGCATTGTCCATCAAAGAACATGTGTATACACCCCACAACAAAATGGGGTGGCTGAAAGAAAACACAGACACCTTTTGGAAGTAGCCAGAGCTTTGAGGTTTCAAGGCCACATTCCCCTTCATTTTTGGGGAGATTGTATCCTTGCAGCAACCTACATCATTAATAGACTACCCTCTAATGTGCTTTATGGTCTTTCACCCTATGAAAAACTACACCAAACACTCCTTCTTTAAACCATATGAGGACACTAGGTTGTCTATGCTATGCAACTGATCCACATCCTATTGATAAATTTTCCCCACGAGCTATACATGCTGCTTTCATGGGTTACTCTCCTGTTCAGAAAGGATACCGACTCTATAACCTTCAAACTCATGTTTTTTTTGTTAGTCGAGATGTTCATTTCAGAGAACATATATTTCCTTTTAAAAACTCTTCCATCTCTTATTCTGATGCTTCATCACCCTCTATATCTGATGTACTTCCTTTTTGTCTCATGGATTCAGAAATTCCACCAATTCTGGACCCTGCTCTCAATTCAACATCATCTTCATCTGATTCCACTTCATCCTTCTCTACTCCTCCTAACATTCCATCAGCATCCACCTCTCTATCCTCTTCTTCTTTATTTCCAGTTCCAATTCCTACTCAAATATCCTTGCCCCCTAGGAGAACCTCTAGAGCTACTAAACCTCCTATTTGGCTGTCTGATTATATTCAATCTCATCCACATCACAAATCCCACTCTCATTCTATCAACCATGTAGTTACTTATTCTCACCTTACTCCTAGCTATCAAGCTTATCTTTCCAAATTTTCTGCAATCACTGAACCTCAGTCTTACTCTGAAGCCACCTTAGATGACAGATGGGTCCAAGCTATGAAACTAGAAATTGCTGCCCTTGAGGAAAACAAAATCTGGGAGATAGTTGATTTACCAGCTGGAAAATTTCCCATAGGCTGTAAATGGGTATATAAAATCAAATACCATGCTGATGGTTCTATAGAAAGGTTTAAGGCTCGATTGGTGGCAAAAGGTTACACTCAAAAGGAGGGTGTTGACTCTCATGATACCTTCTCTCCTGTTGCAAAAATGGTCACAGTTAGATGTGTTCTTGCTTTGGCTGCCATGCATGACTGGCCTGTATTTCAGATGGATGTCTTTAATGCCTTTCTTCAAGGTGATCTTCATGAGGAAGTTTTCATGGTGCAGTAAGGGGGAGTCAGTAAAGGTATGCAAATTACAGAAGTCTTTATATGGACTTAAGCAAGCATCTAGACAGTGGAATATAAAACTCACTACTGCATTAATTAATTCTAGTTTTCATCAAAGCAAGAATGATTATTCTCTATTTACTAAAAGAGTGAAGGAGAAGTTTGTGATGATACTCATATATGTAGATGACTTATTAGTCACTGGAAATGATTTGAGACTGATTAAAGATTCACAAGAAAATCTGCAACAAACCTTCAAAATCAAGGACTTGGGTGAGCTGAGGTATTTCTTGGGAATAGAATTCTTGAGGTCTAGCAAGGGGATATTGATGACACAGAGAAAGTACATATTGGAATTGATTTCAGAATGGGGTCTAGCAGGAGCAAAACCTGCTATAACACCACTGGAACAACACATGAATCTCACTACATCTGAGTATGACAGGCACCTGAAAAGGGGAGAAGATGATCCACAATTGGTGGATAAAAATGCTTATCAAAAATTGATAGGAAAATTGTTGTATCTAGCAATGACCAGGCCGGACATTTCCTATGCAGTGCAAACCTTGAGTCAATTCATGCATGACCCAAAACAGTCTCACCTAGAGGCAGCACTTCATGTGGTGAGGTATCTGAAAGGAAGACCAGGTTTAGGCATCCTGTTGAGCAGTGATAAAGATAATACACTTACAGCATTCTGTGATTCTGATTGGGCATCATGTGCAGTAACAAGAAAGTCAGTGACATGCTATTGTATGAAACTGGGAAAATCCTTGATATCTTGGAGATCAAAGAAGCAAGAAACAATATCAAGAAGTACAGCTGAAGCAGAATATAGAAGCATGGCTTCTGCAGTGGCAGAGATCATTTGGCTTACAGGAATATTGGAGGAAATGGGCATGAAAGTGAAGACACCAGTAGAGTTATTTTGTGACAACAAAGCAGCCATACAAATTGCTGGAAATCCTATATTTCATGAGAGAACCAAACACATAGAAATAGATTGTCGTTTTGTAAGGGAAAAGATACAAAAGGGGTTAACCAAAGCCATGCATATTCCTGGTACTGATCAAGAAGCAGACATTTTAACTAAAGCTCTAGGAGGTCAGCAACATCACTACATATTAGACAAGTTGAGGTTGATAGATGTATTTCAATCCTCAACTTGAGGGGGAGTGTTGAGAACATGATGCTATCAGCCAAAGAAGACAGCTGGCATAACAGATTATAACTAACTTAGGGGTTAATTGGTAATTTCACACAGTTAGTTAGAAGTAGATATTTTCAGCATTGAGTCGGTTAGTTGTGTATATATATAGAGACTTCATCTTGTACAGAGTTTTAGTTTTGTAGCAATGAGAATTCAGTTTCTTCACCATTAATTTTCTCTCTGTATTTTCCTTTGTATAATCATCAGCTTCAAGTTTTAACACTATGGACTTGAAATAATACATTGTTTTTTTCTCCCTTTGTAACGTTTTGTTTCTCAAAGAAATATGAAATTTCGATCTAAGGTCTTACAAATTATTTGTCTCAGGTCTCCCTTTTTAATAATATTTTATGTTGAATTCCACATAAGCTTTTACAAGTTATATGTCTCAAGTTTCCCTTTTTAGTAATATTGTATGTTGAATTTATAGTTGAACTTTCATCTATATATCTATCTATATATAAAAGGAGAAAAAAATGACACATGTCATTACCACAATTTTTTAGAATTTAAAATTTAAAATTATTTTAAATAATCAATAATAAATAAATATCAATCAATAATTTTAAATATAGTAATCTGACGTGTGTGTCTGTGAGAGATTCCTTTTTTGTGGATAAATATTTTAAATTAATTAAACTTTCTTATTTTAAATTAACATCTAATTACATATCCTCAAATTATAAACCCACATTTAGAAGTTTATTTTCAATTCATCATTCATATAATATCTATATATATATAGATAGGAGAGATCGAATATAATTTATGAATTATCAAAATTAATTTAAAATCTAAAACTAAAAATAAAAATTGCAAAAAAAAGAAGAAGAAAAAAACCGAAAAATACTAATTATCTAAAATAACTGTTGCATGCAGTTATCCTCAATTTTTAAATTTACATACTTGCAGTTATTTTTTAAAAATTGAATAAGAAGCCATGGGTTCAATTTTTTTAATCGGCTTGCAAATTAGTACCAGTTCAATTCATAGATTTCTCCCATTTCAAGTTAGTTTTTACAATATATTTGAACATTATTTTATGGGTAGAGTGTTTGTGTTGTTCTTTTTCAGGTTTCTCCTATTTCTGCTATTGCTTTTGCTACTGTCTTTGCTTCTTTTCCGTGGTCCATTTGCTACTAAAAGATCATGCAAGTATAACAACACTTCAGATTAGAAAGAAGACCCCTTTAAATTTGATGCTTTAATTTCTTGACAGACAATTCTTCATTCGATATGACATAGAAAAAATATGAATGTTGACCACATGAAAAGATGCAGATGCTTGAACAGTCTTCAAATGATCTTAGAAGTTTTAAAATTAAAAAATGGTGTCATTATTCTGTCAATAAATTCAAAGCAAACTTAAATGATTTTGTTCTCATGTATTTTGGTTGTGTAAATTGGAACATGAGTGAAAAAAGCATGTAATTTTCAAGACAAAAAAATGTTTATAGATTTAACTCCAAAGATATAAACACTTTCCATTTCTCACCTCATCACATAATAACTCTCAGGAAATTATTCACACAATTACACAAGATAGAAACACATATTACATTATCACAAAATATATGAGGGCATTGAAATGAAATGAGATATAAAATAAATAAAGAGTAAACATTTCATCTTCTTTAATTTTTCTTAGCCATCATAATTTAAATGTTTTTATGTCTGTTCTTTTGTGTGTCGCAGGTTTCATGAAAACAATTATATCATACCAAAAATCAAAAGCAAGGATTTTATAATCCTTAAGGTGTGTTTCAAAGCTTTGTGTTAAATTGATTTTAAATCACTTTAAATTATTTTATTTTTAAATACTATGATATTAGTGAAATGATTAATTGTAACTGAAATTTTTTGCATCTTCTATTATATTATTTTTATATTTCAAGATATTGAACGACTATTGAAAAGAGGAGTTGATCAAGTCAATCACCCTGTTAGTACCTATTTGAAAGCGATAGTAATATAAAACTGATTTCGTATTATTTCTTTTCTTATCATGTATTTTGTAAAAAAAAAAGTTATTCATTTTTAAAAGAATTTTTCTTCTCACTCTTTTGTAGGTGTAATTTGAAAGGACAATAAATTAATGATGGCTCTCTAGACACTCGACTTGCTTGCTCTTCATTTTATTAATTCTAATAATTAAAGTAAACGTCAAAACAATCCATAAGTTAACAAGTGAATATTGAATTTCATAAATTATTTTAATTTATAAATAAATTATAACATTTAAAAATATTCATACAATGCACAAGTACAATCAAATCAAACTATTTATGTTTAATTATTAATAAAGCTATCACAGAAAAAATGAAGATCAAGTAATTGAATACTATAATTACGATGTATAAGAATTAGTGGAGCAGCAATAACTGCATGACGGCATGATCAGGAAGATAAGAGAGAGGATAGTTGGAGGGCTTGAACTATTAAAAATTGTAATTTTACCATTTTTTCTTATTTATTATGCATTTATTTAATATTTAATTTGATTTCAGAAATAAAATAGTATATATAAATCCACATATTATTTTCTTAATTTAAATAAAGACAAGATAAATAAAGAGATTAGTTAAATATGATGTATATCTTTTGAATATGATAAATAAATCATATAATAATTATGGATTTTGAATATAATCTATATTGATTTATGTACAATAAATATGCATGGTTGAAAAAAATATAAATCTAATAGTTAGATTGGTAGAAGTTATCAACAATAAACTTTTAAAAAAAAAACATGAATTGCAAAAAATAAATAAATCATGTATTTAATCAATTATGATGAAATAAATTAAAAACTCAAATGCATATGTATTTAATTGCGTAACTTTATATTGATAGAAGTTGATGTTATTATATGAGTATTTTCTATTAAAATAATTAACATATTCTTTTGATAATTTAAATTAAGACAATATAAGTTACAAAATTCTATTCAATAGCATATTAAACACATTTTATATATGTGAAATCGTAAAAATGTAACATAGAAAAATATAGGCAGGTTGTCACCATTATTGTCACTTTCGTAATTCTATATATAAGCAAAACATAAATAATTCCCAAGAGATCATTAAACATTTTGGTTGAAATTGAGATGAATATTTGCCACTTATACAAATATAGATAGAGGCTTAAAATATCGTTTATCGATCAAATAATAGCATATGATTGTAATTTCTACGACTCTGAAAAGATATTGCCTTCATGATATAATTTTTTTAATTGAAAGTGGATATACTAATTTTTTTCCCTAAAATACTATCTCAAGTGATATGATAGGAACACTTTTTGGAAATTTATAGTGGTAACTCAATGATTTAAAAATTTTAAACATTGATACTAATATTAAGACAAATAATGTTAGAAGGAAATGTGTCACGACCCGAGCCTAAACCCTGGACGTGGCCGGCACTCGAAGACCATTGTTGGTCCCCAAGCGAACCCTCAACCTGGCTGACTACAAGCAGAAAACTGATTCAAGCATACAAAGCTTAAAAACTGAAATAAAAGTTCATAAAACTTAAATTCAAATGAAAACTCTGAATAATAAAATATATTCAACTCTCCCCAAAATTGGCAATTTAAGTCTTTGAAATATTTAATAAAATAAATAATACAGACTTCTCAACTATACTGACTATTTATGAAGCCTCTAACTGATAAAGATTGAAGTCGGGACAAGACCCACGACATCCTGACTAAACTGAAAAGTAAATGAAATCCTCCGGAAACAAGGAGGCTCACCATAGCTATCTAGAACTCCCGGATGTATCAACGAATCTCCTGTTGATGATCCTGAATACCTGTGTCTACATCATGAGAAGATGCAGGCCAAATGGCTCAGTACGTGGAATATATGAGCATGTAAGAGGAATTCTAAAGCATAACATAAGCTTGAAACTTGATAAAAAGGAAACATACTTACCTCTTCTCAAACTTACTCAACTCAAGGAATACTCAAGGATACTCAAAACTACTCAAACTTACTCAACTCAGAAGTACTCAAGGATAAGATACT